>JAJAGP010001998.1:0-142147 GCA_025084515.1 Ancistrus triradiatus
ATATATATATATATATATATATATATATATATATATATATATATATATATATACAGTATATATGCATGCATGTATATGTAAATATCTGAATATAGTATGTAAAAATGTATATATCTGAACATAGATGGAATTAAAAATACAAATACGTTTAAAAAAAGAACTTGCTAAAGTCTCTGTGTCCTTAAAGTGCCCATTAATAGTAAAAAAAACTTTAAGCAAAACTGTGTGAGGGAAACACTTCAACAAATGCAAATGTCTGCCTGGATGTTGGATAATACCTTTGGAGTAATGTATTGTGGATCGATTAGAGGCTACCACGAAGCATGGTGGAGGGAGTATCATAGCGTGGAGATGCATTACTTAAAGTTCAGATGCATTACTTAAAATCTTTAAATCATTGAGAAGTAGCCCAGAGTAGCTCAGGTCGCCTGGAGCTTAATGGAGGTTGATGAATAGAACAAGAGAATGGCCCAATTGAGTTACTGAAGTGCATTAAAAAGAAGAATATTTGTGTTGTTTTGGAATGGCCTAGCCAAAACTGAAGAAAGCTTTTCACGTGAGAAATCTCAAAATATTCTAAAATTCACCAATGTGCTAGGCTGAAAGGAGGTTCTACCATTTAGTAAATATGGGTCTCACATTTCCAGCAAGCATTTTCCACTTGAGACAGTGAATGATTCATCATTGTGTTCAGTGAAGATATGCTTGTACAATTCAATCACAATGTGTTTTTGCTATGAACTGGGTGACCAAACTATATGAGAAATGTGATAAAGAAACCTGGGGTAATTTGGAAAAGGTTCACAAAATATATGCTGTAGAAAATGTGCTTGTTACAGTTCTGAAACTTTACAATATATCAAGCAATTCTTATATGTATGGATCACTATTTATAATGAGTATTATGAATTAATTGTATTCCTTAAGCTATTCAAGAACCATATTGTATACAGTTAAATTATACTTTTACAACACATGTGTTTATATTATAATTCTTCATCAGCTTATGTTCATACCTTACGTTTTACATTTTCAACACACTACAGTTTACCTGCCAGCTTTATGGTGTTATAGTATAACTAATCACAGGCTTAATATGAAATGTATTGGCCCTGAATTTTCCCATCCAGTTTCCTCTTAAGACTCATACCATCTCAGATTTCTCACGCCTGGCTTGGTTGTTAGGAGTCTAGACCCATATTTCAAAGATGCTTTTAAACAGTATCTATTGCTAAAAGTGCTACAAAATGCTGCCTATGATAAATGCTGGTTATAATAAAAAGTCATGGGGCTGGACAGATCTGAAATACTTGCCTTCTTCAGATTTATTTGATCCTGTGTCACCAGTGCATTGTAAAGTTGGAGCAAATGTTATGTGTAAACATGCCTCAGTGAGGGGGTAATTGGCTTTCAAAAGGCGACAACCTAAACAAAGTGGTGCCCAATGCAAATCCTTTTGGGCTTTGGAGAGTGTGCCCACAAATGTGGTGACCCAAGGGTAGAGTAAACATTCAGTTTGCCCTTCATGACTCTCGAGTAATTACCCAGTCACCCTGAGGCACTGTTGCATACCTTTTACTAACTACACACACACACACACACACACACACACACACACACACACACACACACACACACACACACACAGTTTGCCTTTCATTGTGGGGACTTCCCATTGACATAATATAACTGTTGGCCATTTTTGCTACACTTAACCATAACCACATCTGGACAATAACATATTTTTATATTCTTGTGGGGACATTTGGTACTCACAATTATATATAAACTTAACCATATACGCCACCACCCCCCACCACGCACACAAACATCCAAGGCCAACTTACTTTTGATCAGCTAATTGTTCTCAAGGGAGTTATTACATTTTAGAATGTAACACTAACGATGGAAAGTTCACTTAAATGGTAATAAAAAGCTTTTTTTTAGAAACTTTAATCACCAGGTAGCATGTTTTTTTTTTGTTTAGTGTTTTCCTGACTTTTAGTAATGAACACAGCAGCATAATATTTTCTCATAATTTAAACAGCAGAAATTAGATTAATGTTAAGTGTGTGTATATATATATATATATATATATGTGTGTGTGTGTGTGTGTGTGTGTGTGTGTGTGTGTACACACACAGAGTATTTTTTTATATTTACTCATAAATATGACGTAATCCATCATCAGATTTTCACACAAGTTCTAATAGTACATACAGTAAGAAAGATCCAATTTAAAATAAATGAGACAAAAATATTATATCATTTTTTATGTGGTAAAATGATTAAATGTTACATATCTGTGAGTTCCATAGGTATGTAAACCTCTGCTTTCAGTATCTGGTGTGGCCCCCTTAGTCTGGTGTGCAGTAGTAATGGCTACTAAATGATTCTGGTAACATGCACAGAAAGAATTGTAGCCCATCCCATCATATATAACAGCTTCAACTCAGGGATGACGGTGGAGTTCCTCACATTGACTTTTTCCACTCTTGGATTAAGGTCAGGACTTTTACTTGGCCATTCCAAAACTTTAACATTGCTCTTCTTTCGCCATTTTTGGTAGAACGACTTGTGCACTTAGGGTTCTTACCTTGCTGCATTACCCATGTTCTCTTGAGATTCAGTTCAGAGACAGATGTCCTGCCATTTCCCTTTAGAATTCAGAATTCGTTGTTCCATCTATGGTGGCAAGTTGGCCGCAGCAAAGCTGTCAAAAACCATGATACTTACACCACTAGGTTTCACAGATGGAATAAGGTTCTTATGCTGCAATGCAGTGTTTTTCTTTCTACCACTTCTCATTTAAACTAAAAAGATCAATTTTGGTCTCACCCATCCACAAAATGTTTTCTAATAGCCTTCTGTGGGAGACAGAGTGAACTTTTATGGGAGACAGAGGATGGTAATTCTCACTTGAACTTACCTTCTGATCCACTTGCTTGATTTAAATGCCATCTTGAAGTGGTATGCCAACCACACAGAACCATCTCTGTCCAGTGCCTTACATATCTCCATTTGACTTTTATCTATCTTTGCAGTTGTCACCCTGTCCAATTTCTTGTGGTTGTTGACATACAGTATGTGGAAATATTGTTGAAACCTTAAAATCACTGTTTGCTTGCATACATTTGATCTGATGTACGAATAAAAGCTGTGTGTGACATGTTTGGAATTAACTTTTGTTGTTGTTTTACGCTAATGATCTCCATCCAGCCTCTCTCACATCTGCACTGGCTGACTGAGAAACAGCAGAACTGCTCCCTTCAAAGTGGATTTGCTGTATTTCAGCTGTATGCTGTTGTGTAATACTCTCATTGTTTTTAAATGATAGGTTAGAAATGTGGCCTGTGTTATAGAGATAAAACATTTCAATAGTATTTATGAGGTGATGTGTGGCTAATGTGGAATAATATTATATGATGCATAGCTTTAAATATAACTTGATTTTGTTCAGAGGCAGTTTTTTTTTGTGTGTGTCATTATCGAAAGCAGACAAGACTCTATAAGAGACATTGACAAGACTATAGCAGGCTACACTGTAGTGTCTCACTCACACAGTTTCTGTTCCTGCTAAGGGATGTTATCACTGCTCGTCGAGCTGTGTTGGAGTTGGAAAGAATTAAGGTATGACTCACCCTTATGGATTCAAATGTTGGAGAAAAACAGAAAAGTGAAGAGGTTGCTTGGAAAAGATTTCTAAACATCTAAAAAGTTCCCCATTCCACATTTGAATATGCAAGCAACATATGAACTTCCATACAGTATATAGAGCATATATAAGTATTCAGTCAGCCACTGATTGTAAAGGTTCTCCTACTTAGAAAGATGAGAGAGGTCTGTAATTTTCATCATAGGTACACTTCAACTATGAGAGACAAAATGAGAAAAAAAATCACAAATGTAGGATTTTAAAAGAATTTAACTGTAAATTATGGTGGAAAATAAGTATTTTGGTCAATAAATTTGGTTCAACTCAATACTTTGTAACATAACCTTTGTTGGCAATGACAGAGGTCAAACGTTTCCTGTAAGTCTTCATCAGGTTTGCACACACTGTTCAACACGGACTTTCAACTCCCTCCACACATTTTCTATGGGGCTGAGGTCTGGAGACTGGCTAGGCCACTCCAGGACCTTGAAATGCTTTTTACGGAGCCACTCCTTCGTTGCTTGAGTGGTGTGTTTGGGATCATTGTCATGCTGAAAGACTCAGCCACGTTCCATTTTCAATGCTGTCACTGATGGAAGGACGCTTTGGCTTAAAATCTCACGATACATGGCCCCGTTCATTCTTCCCTTAACACGGATCAGTCGTCCTGTCCCCTCTGCAGAAAAACAGCCCCAAAGCATGATGTTCCCATGCTTCACAGTAGGTATGGTGTTCATGGGATGCAACTCAGCATTCTTCTTCCTCCAAACATGACGAGTTGAGTTTTTATCAAAAAGTTCTATTTTTATTTCATCTGACCACATGAATTATTCTCCCAATCCTCTCTTGGATCATCCATATGCTCTCTGGCAAACTTCAGACGGGCCTGGACATGTACTGGCTTAAGCAGGGGGACACGCCCTGGTACTTTGGGTACTGCAGGATCTGAGTCCGTCTCGGCGTAGTTGTGTTACTGATGGTAGCCCTTTGTTACTTTGGTCCCAACTCTCTGCAGGTCATTCATCAGGTCCCTCCGTGTAGTTCTTGGATTTTTGCTCACCGTTCTCATGATCATTTTGACCCCACGTGATGAGATCTTGCGTGGAGCCCCAGATCGAGGGAGATTATCAGTGGTCTTGTATGTCTTCCATTTTCTTACAATTGCTCCCACAGTTGATTTATTCACACCAACCTGCTTGTCTATTGTAGATTCACTCTTCCCAGCCTGGTGCAAGTCTACAATTTTCTTCCTGGTGTTCTTCAACAGCTCTTTGGTCTTGGCCATGGTTGAGTTTGGAGTCTGACTGTTTGAGGCTGTGGACAGGTGTGTTTTATACAGATAATGAGGTCAAACAGGTGGCATTAATACAGGTAATGAGCTGAGACAGAAGAACTTCTTAAAGAAGAAGTTACAGGTCTGTGAGAGCCAGAAATCTTGGTTGTTTGTGGGTGATCAAATACTTATTTTCCACCATGATTTACAATAAAATTTTTTAAAAATCCTACAATGTGATTTCCTGGATTTTTTTTTCTCATTTTGTCTCTCATAGTTGAAGTGTACCTATGATGAAAATGACAGACCTCTCTCATCTTTCTAAGTTGGAGAACTTGCACAATCAGTGGCTGACTAAATTATTTTTTGCCCCACTGTATGTATGTATATGTAACCAGTTGTGTATCTGCTTATACACCCGCATACTAAATACTGTGTATATTCAACCCAAACTCCTTTTTAGTTGGAACCAGTGACGCTTTCTATTAAGAGCCTAATGGCAAGGTTGTTAGGCTGATGGATGTGTGTTTCCTTAAAAACAGCCCCTCATTCAGACCTGAAACTATACATCATCCTAATTGACTGAGTTTAGCCTGTGACTTGGTATAATTAAAGCCCAGCAAATGCAGCTACTTGAGAGACAAAGTGTTTAACCTGGCACTAATTCAATCATCAGGCCCAAGAGCTCACTCATTTTCTACTGTTCCTTCTCAAGCTGATCTGTGTATGTGTAGTATACACAATCACATTGTCTCCTGTTCTTGGCATCTGTTTTTTTTCTTACAATGATGCCTTCATATATATATGGTTGTGAATATAACTGTGTAAAAGAATGTTGTAGTTTATTATTTAGAAAAGAATAGCTTATACCATGTAGAAACTAAAGTTAGGGTGGCATTTGCAAAGACTGAGATGTCTACTAAGTCCAGACCTGAATAAGGTCAGTGTTCACTGACTGAATATACTGTATGTTTACACAAGTAGTCACATGGCTATATGAAAAGAGCCCATTACCTCCTCCTGCCTGATTAACTTTAAAACTCCAGGTTAACAAGTTTATGAGTGTTCAAATATATATTTACTGCGAGGACAGAAACTGAGACGCACAAGCCCCTCTTTGATGAGAAGCAAGTGCTGTAAATGTAATTAAAGCGCAAAGCAATATTGATGCTGGTGCTGTGCCTTTGAAAGACATACATTTGAAAACATATTTTGAGAAATACAAAACAACTAACTACGCTTGACTTAAATTTGTGGACATGTGGAAAGTACTTCAATCTTTACTGTTTATACTGAGATAACTTACCGTATTTTTCGGACCATAAAGCGCACCGGATTGTAAGACGCAATATCAACGATCGGCTGCTAACGGGTATATTTTCATACATAAAGCGCACCGGGTTATAAGGCGCATGAAATGAAACAAAACTCTTAAGTTCCGTCGGAAGCTCAGTTTGGTCTTTACCTGGCGCAGGGCGTCTTTTTGCTTCCTCCACTTCCGTACCATTGATTCGTTAATGTTGAATTTTCTTGCAGCTGCTCTATGTCCATGTTGTACTGCGTGACTGATAGCGTTGTGTTTGAAATCCGCTTCGAAAGTGAATGAATGAATGAATGCACGTACCCTAATGGTGAAGCACATACCGTATTACTCAGTGATGCTGCGAACTACGGTTGCCATAAGCTTTGTAACTTACCAAGGCCGTGCTAAAACATTTTGACAGATTTATGAGCGCCGTGTACCATCTACAATCGGTTCTAGGTCAGAAGGCTCAACCAGAATTAATTCATACATTAGGCGCACCGCATTTTTAGGCGCACTGTCGATTTTTGAGAAAGTTAAAGGATATTAAGTGTGCCTTATGGTCCGAAAAATACGGTATAAGGCTGAATGTAATCTTTTTCTTACTAACTACTTTCTTTCATTTTTGACATTGTGGTATATTAGACATTGCTAAGATCAGTATCAAACAAGTAAGGGGTGGGGAGTCAGGGGGGGTTCATGCTCCTGGTTCATAGACACACAAGCTATATGTAAGTAAGGTCACTCAATAATATGAATGTGGAGTGCTGGTCTTCAGGCCTTATAAGGAGACTGTGTGATCCTGAGAGAAAACCCAGAGATATGTGATCTACAGAGGCAAACGGAAAACACTTACGCTGAAATCAAGAACAGCAGGGTGGTCCTGGGACATCTATTTTACAGGTGACAGCACTTGTGTGTTTTGACAGTTCTAACTGTAAGCATTAAGCAGCTGTGAACGAGAAGGCCATGGCTTATAATACTTAACAAATCATACTTGGTCCCCAAATGCTTTCAAAAGATCATTCTAGATAGATTTTATAACGTATTGGTTGTGTTTTAAATTACAGAAATCATGTGTCTTTGGTTTGATTACACTACAGGCATTAATGTATTAACTGTTGTATATGGAGTGGTGTGCACATGAGCTTGAAATAAACCAGAACATCCATGATTTTGGCTGTGTTCCAAACAGCATACTTCAGTACTAAAAAACTAAAAAAGGGCAAATTAGTGTACAATTTATGCAGGCAGGTATGAGGTGGATACCTAAGACAGCATTATAATTTGAGTCATTAAATATAATTATACGCTAAAATGTACAGCAATAATTGTCATTTTATGTCTGTAATATTAGTATCTAGCCAAGAGACTGACATGTAGCAGGCAGGTTAACTAACTACTAATGCAGTACTTGTCATTGTCGAGGGATCTAACAGATCAGAGTTTTATACACAGAATGTTCAGCTCCCAACTCATCAGCAAGCGTGGAAATTAGAAATGGTCTTTTCCTTAGGGTTATTAGATAATGTTAGCATACTGTCTGTGCAACAAAGTATGGTATAACCCCAATTCAGAAAAAGTTGGGACAGTATGGTAAATGTAAATTAAATGTAAATGTAAATAAAATATGCAGTGTTTCTTACATTTACTTTGACTTTTATTTTATTGCAGACAGTATGAACCCATTACATTTCATGTTTTGTTTGGTCAACTTAATTTCATTTGCTAATAAACATCCATTCCTCCATTTCAAACTTGTAACACTTTCCAAAAAAAGTTGAGACGAGGGCAATTTAGGATTAGTAATGAGGTAAAATAATAATAATAATAATAATGTGATTTGCAAACAAGTAGTGTCAACAGGTGATTGTGATCATGATACACAAAAGCAGCATCCACAAAAACCTGAGTCTTTGAGGAGCAAAGATGGGCAGAGGATCTCCAGTTTGTCAACAAATGTGTGATCAAATTATTGAAATGTTTTAAAACATTTCCCTCAAAGAAAGACTGGAAGGGATTTGCATATTTCGATCCTAACCTTTTTCTGATTTGGCTTGTTTTGCATTGTCTTGTTGAAAAATGCATGGACATCCCTGGAAAAGATGTCATCTTGAAGGCAGCTTATGTTGCTCTAAAATCCCCTATGTACTTTTCTGCATTAATGCTGCTATCACAGAAGGGTAAATGAGTTTTGCCATGGGCACTAACACAACCGCATACCATGACAGAGCCTGGCTTTTGGATTTGTTGCTGATAATAGTCTGAATGGTCCTTTTCGCCTTTGGTCCAGAGCACACAGCATCCATTTCTTCCAAAAAAAGATCTGGAATATTGATTGGTCTGACCACATTTTCACTGTGTGATGGTCCATCCCAGATGCCTCCAAGCCCAGAGAAGTTGACAGCGCTTCTGGACATGGTTAACATGCCTTCCTTTTTGCACAGTAAAGTAGCATTTGTGAATGTAGCTGCATTGTAGTGCTTGGCAAATGTCACCAAAGTAATCTTCTGCCCATGTGGTTCTATCAGCTATTGATGAATGAAGATTCTCCATGCAGTGTCGTCTGAGGCATCAGAGATCATGGAAGTTCAGTTTAGGCTTGTGCCCTTGCCCGTTACACATTGAAATTCCTCCAGATTCCTTTAACCGTTTAATGATACTTTAGAGGGACAAATATGTAAATCCCTTCAAATCTTTCTTTGAGGATCATTGCTTTTAAAGATTTAAGTAATTTTCTCAAGCATTTGCTGACAAACTGGAGATCCTTTGTCCATCTTTACTCCTCAAAAACTCAGCCTTTCGTGGATACTGATATTTTTTTTACCAAATCATGATTATAATCACCTGTTGACATCACCTGTTTGAAATTTCATCATTATTTAGTTTTTGCACCTCATTACTAGACCTAACTTGCCCCATCCCAAATTTTTTTGGAATGTGTTGCAGACCTTAAATGCAAGAATGGATGTTTGACCAGAAGTTGACCAGAAAAACATGAAGAATCTTGGGTTCCAACAGTCTACAGTGAAATAGAAGAGTAAAAGTAACACACTGCAGTTTTTTTTATTTGCATTTTCCATACCGTCCCAACTTTTTCTAATTTAGGGTTGTAGTTAAAAGCTTGTTGATGAGAAGAAGAGATTTCTTAGTGCTCACACAGGCTTTGGTTTTGTTTGTGGACCAAGAAGAAACATTAGTTAAAGTTGGTTAGTAATGTGTTAAACAGATGCCATTTCATTTTTATATTTCCAATAAGTCAACATCAACACTGATGACAAATCATAAGCATCATTTTCAGTTGAAGCATCTCATGTATGATTTAAAAATGCAAAAGTATTGTTACACAGTTTTAAAACAGGTATTCTATGTTGGATGAACATGAACTGAAGGATAAAGGTTTTCCTTTTTTGTCTGCTTAAAGGAGTCCAACCAGTAATCTCCAACAGATTGTTGGCTTGATTCTTTCTCATTGTCTGTGAGCCAAACATAATATACTGTAAATGATCATTTATGCCATTGTTTAGACATGTTTAGTAAAATAGTGAACACCTCAATCTTGCAATACGACATCGAGTCAGGGCTAAATGAACAACATCTGTGCCGACTCATCACAATCTCTCAGCACATCTGCAGTATAAAAGCATTCCAGTGTGATAAAACACAAGACTTTGCATTGGTTCATTAATAAGACTGGCGGTAAACCCTGCATATTTATACAGTGCCAGAGGCCTTAAACTCTCCCCTCAGTCATGCATCTGCTTCAAGAGACTGCCTAAGGATGACACAGATGAAAATCAAAATGAAAAACTTTCCTCGGTCCATCCTGGATGGTATGAAAACGTGTAATTATCTTGCAAATATGGAGCCTTGTTTTTGAAGAGCAGCTGTTGCGCTTCTCCCACGCCAAAAAAGTCAGGTGCTATGACCACCCAACAGCAACAAAAGCCCAGAGTGGCAAGGCTTCTGTCAATCCTGATATAACTATGCAGGTGAAGAGCTTCACTTATAAGGGAACTGGATCTGGTCCAGACCTTTGCAATGCCTGTTATGCTGCTGATTTGTAGCTGTAACTCCTATAGGGTTAATACTGCCTGATTAAGGCCTATTTGTCCTGAAGTTTTTAGCTCAGCCTTGGTGCTAAGATATAGATAAAACTGAACAGTCATAATCAATTTTTGAGCCTTTATGTCCCATATTCTTAAAAACCCAATTAAGGAATGCGAGTTAATTTTTATTTTGACATCTCAATACAATATGTTGTATTATATTTTATTATGGGTTTTTTTAACCGTATATTGTACAACTTTTTAGGTTAGAGTTGATTTGGTCCACCAAAATGATTCATTTGCTTGATTCAATTTGGGCATAATACCACAGGTATGCATCGCTTAGCATCCTTGATATGTTCTGTGAAATTGCACATTATGCGTTAAGGATGTTGTCTGAACAGTATATTATATACTGTATTTACCAGTGTTATATGGGATAATGTACTGTAGGGGCTATTGATTAACTACTCAAGATACTGCAGTGTTACCTAAATGTTGATTTATTAAATATACATTGATTTATTAAGCAGTGTAATTATCATAATAATGAGAGCAATGACCTTATCAGATCATGAACATATATGCAAACTAATGTTGTCTTGGTTAGCTGGGATATGTGAAAAGAATATTTAATTGTATTTGTATAATGACTAAAAGGTTGTTTATCTTTACTGGAGTTCCTTGTTCAAAATGCCACAGCTAGGTTGCTGACTGGTATAACACCTATGAATCATATTACAGTGCAAAAAAGTATTTAGTCAGTCACTGATTGTGCAAGTTCTCCTACTTAGAAAGATGAGAGAGGTCTGTAATTTTCATCATAGCTACACTTCAACTATGATTTATAAAATGAGCAAAAAAATCCAGGAAATCACATTGTAGGATTTTTTAAGAATTTAATTATAAAATATGGTAGAAAATAAGTATTTGGTCAATAGCAAAAGTTCAACTCAATGCTTTGTAACATAACCTTTGTTGGCAATGACAGAGGTCAGACGTTTCCTGTAAGTCTTCACCAGGTTGGCACACACTGTAGCTGGTATTTTGGCCCATTCCTCCATGCAGATCTCCTCTAGAGCAGTGATGTTTTGGGGCAACACGGACTTTCAACTCCCTCCACACATTTTCTATGGGGTTGAGGTCTGGAGACTGGCTAGGCCACTCCAGGATCTTGAAATGCTTTTTTACAGAGCCACTCCTTCGTTGCTCGAGTGGTGTGTTTGGGATCATTGTCATGCTGAAAGACCCAGCCACGTTCCATCTTCAATGCTCTCACTGATGGAAGGAGGCTTTGGCTTAAAGCCAGTACATGTCCAGGCCCATCTGAAGTTTGCCAGAGAGCATATGGATGATCCAGAAGAGGATTGGGAGAATATCATGTGGTCAGATGAAACCAAAATAGAACTTTTTGGTAAAAACTCAACTCATCGTGCTTGGAAAAAGAAGAATGCTGAGTTGCATCCAAAGAACACCATACCTATTGTATCTCACGATACATGGCCCCGTTCATTCTTCCCTTAACACGGATCAGTCGGCCTGTCCCCCTTTGCAGACAACAGCCCAACGGGAATGATGTTTCAACCCATGATTCACCGTAGGGTATGGTGTTCATGGGATGCAAATCAGAATCTTCTTCCTCCAAACACGACGAGTTGAGTTTTTACCAAAAAGTTCTATTTTGGTTTCATCTGACCGCATGATATTCTCCCAATCCTCTTCTGGATCATCCATATGCTCTCTGGCAAACTTCAGATGGGCCTGGACATGTACTGGCTTAAGCAGGGGGGCACGCCTGGCACTGCAGGATCCGAGTCCCTCTCGGTGTAGAGTGTTACTGATGGTAGCCTTTGTTACTTTGGTCCCAGCTCTCTGCAGGTCATCCATCAGGTCCCTCCGTGTAGTTCTGGGATTTTTGCTCACCGTTCTCAAGATCATTTTGACCCCATGGGATGAGATCTCGCGTGGGGCCTCAGATCGAAGGAGATTATCAGTGGCCTTGTATGTCTTACAATTGCTCCCACAGTTGATTTATTCACTCTTCCCAGCCTGGTGCAGATCTGCAATTTTCTTCCTGGTGTTCTTCGACAGCTCTTTGGTCTTGGCCATGGTTGAGTTTGGAGTCTGACTGTTTGAGGCTGTGGACAGGTGTCTTTTATACAGATAACGAGGTCAAACAGGTGCCATTAATACAGGTAATGAGTGGAGGACAGAAGAGCTTCTTAAATAAGAAGTTACAGGTCTGTGAGAGCCAGAAATCTTGCTTGTTTGTGGGTGACCAAATACTTCTTGTCCACCATGATTTACAATAAAATTCTTTAAAAATCGTCCAATGTGATTTCCTGGATTTTTTTTTTTTTTCATTTTGTCTCTCATAGTTGAAGTGTACCTATGATGATGTAGGAGAACTTGCACAATCAGTGGCTGACTAAATACTTTTTGCCCCACTGTATTTCTGTCCTTGCCTTTCCACTGGCAGCCAGTAAACGTTCAGATTTTAGTTTGTATTACTATTTATTTTTGTTTTTAAACATTTCTACTCCCTGTTCACACCAATCCACAAGCTCTTGGGTCCGCCAGTGACCTGCTTCTGACTGTTTGATAGGCTTAGAAGCTCAAGGGCATTTTGATAGCAGTACCAAGACTAGGATTATCACTCAGTTGTCACTCTTCCATATTTACTTTTAAATCTAAATATACTGACTAGCATTTGAATTAGTTTACGTATAATGATTGTCTGTAGGTGTGTCAAAGTTACACTGTTTCAGTCTGACTTTGCATTTTGTACTTCACTTTGGATAACACTGAGTTTGTTTTTATAAACAAAATTTACTCACTTTACTTTTAGGTATGCTTGGTAAAACTCTTGGGCCACAAAATGGCCCTCGTCACAGCTCTGATCTCCTGCTGTGTTCACCACAAGGCCACGCTCTGTAAACAGTCTGAGCAGACGTGTCCTGAATGTTGCTCTGAGACAGCAGAGCTTGGCAGCTGGCCCTTAACTCAACATACAAAGCACTGGGGCAGGACCCAGCAGAGAGGGAGCGGCCTGCATGCTCTGTTCCTTTTCCCTCAGGGTTTTTCCTCTACCGAGAGTGCCCTTCCTCGTGGACCAGTCTGAGTTAAACTCTAAATCCTTCTGAACCCTCTATGGCAATGGGATTAACTACTCTAGCTCTGCCATAATGAGACAGAGCAGGGTATGGATTTTTTTTTTCAACCATACCAGTGTGTCTGTTCTTTATTTACATGCCATAAGGGCCTCCTTTCTATTGTAGCAGTTGGATCTTTGAAAGAGGTGCTACTTTGGCCCCAGGGTGAGCTCTTAGATCTTTGAGTACTCTTTTCCTTTTCACAGCAGACCTTTTTGGCCCCAAACCAGCTTTGTTTGTCTCCACAGAGGATTGTGTAAATATTTTATTGGCTGTTAGCCTTGTCTGGTGCTAATCCTTACCCATACATCCGTGACAGCTATGACCATTTTGTTTGTTGGATTGTAAAGCACAAATTTCAGAACAACTTTAGAAACAGGATGTTTCAAGTGAAAATGTATAAGACACTGTTTGTCTCTATAAGTATGAATATACAGTGAAATAGGTTTGAAACTGTCACATATGACCTTGTTTTGGTCTGTCCTGAGCTCTCTTCCTGTGGCAAACATGATACTCAGTATACTCTATATCGATATTACTGGAAGTGGTGGTGATGGATTGCATCAATGGTTATGGTATAATTTTCATGGACGTTCATGGACAGCCAGAAACTTGCAGGATATTCCTGAAGCATTATTGTTTGTTTTTTTTACTATATGCTTTGTGAAAGTAAAAATTAAATACACTTTATCAACTTAGGCAATGAGTGCACATACATTCAGTTACCTAATTATTAAGATAAAATCTAGTTTAAAATCCAATTCGTGAAAGCAGGTACTTCTTTGAACTTAAAATGTCATACTATGCTTAAGGTTTGTTAAACCTAGAGCAGTTTTTTTGTGATTATGAAGCATCCAGATTGCACCTTTGCTGTTTTTCTACAGGATTAGTCAGTTTATTGGCTCGGTAAGTGGACTCTGGTATGTCCTGTAAGTGGAAACAGGTGTCTGTGTGTTTTTCACAGAGTGAAACAGAGAGAGTGAACACTGTTGTACTGTACATACTTCTGCTGGGTTTCCACAGCACTGCTCACTCCTGGGATTTATATCACATGGATTCAATTTCATGTTGGAAATAGACATGTTCATATTTGGACTTTTCTCCAACTTTCATTCAAACTCATGTCTGAAGTACTGGAACTTGGCTACATGTTAAGTTTAATAAGTTTTTATGAGGGGTATGCTTAAATGAAGTCTTGTATTGTCTGGTAGGTTTGACCTGTAAAATATAACTGCTCATGAAAGCTCCCTTGCATCACCCCAGTGTTTAATATGTGCATGACAACCTAAATAAGCAAGCTGTTTTCTTTTTCCGAGAAGCAAACATGATAAAACAAAATCTATCAAGCTTATAACAGACTTGGCAAAGATAACCGTGACAAATTTGGACAGAAATCCGCAACTGTCTTCAGTTCTGGTTCTCGGTGAGGTTTTGTGGATTCACTGTTTGCTGTAGGTAAGACAAACACTGACTTTCTGGCTATGGAGGCAGTTTATTGTTGAGAGGATTATGATAGTGCAAGATTACAATAACTTTGAAGCTGCCCTGGGGATCCTCTGAGGTTCCTCTAGTCAGCCTGGTTCGTGGTCCCTATAGAGGGTATTTGGCTTTCAGGATGTGGAGAGGGTGTGTCTGGGTGATAGGGGTTGGACCTCTGGGTCACTCTCTACAAAGCAAAGTCTAGATTGTCTCCATGATCCAGATTGTATCTCATAGATTCAAGAACTATGGGACAGAAATAGCGTCTTGTTAAAGCCTTCAATTAAGCTGTGGAACATTGTATTTACCAACATAAATAAAACATTACTGAGAGAAACTATTTGCTATCAGAATCATACTTTAATGATTCTGATGCTTTTATTGTAAACAAATGCAAATGAATAAGTACACTCTCAGAGTTATACCATGTTCTCGGCCTGATATCATCCACATCTAATCAGTCAATCATGCTGCAAATCAGTGTGTGAAGTCGTGGGAGTTAACCTTGCCCTTTTATGTTCTTTGTAGGAGCCTGATTCATTCAGTCGATGCTGTCTTAAGTTACGGGCAAGGCCCCTGAGGTTAGTGCAGGGTCATGTTAACTGAAAATAGGGATGCATGGATGACTACAGATAAGAAACTTGTAGATAGTGAGGTAATGTTTACATTTGACAGGGGTGAGGGTTAGGTGAGGTCACCAATATGCAGTCTCATGACCAGACACTCAAAATGAATGTTATGTAGATGCTCAGTCTGGAACTCTGAAACGGAAAGAACACTTATTCTGCTTTGGGCTACAGTGATCAAATACAGACAGGTCAAATGATGACAGCTTTATCTGAAAGTACGGTGTTAAGACTGACTAAGAAGAATTTGTCAAATTTGTAAAAGGTTTATTCTCTGCATACTTAACCCATTTAATTCCCAGTTCAGTATTAATTCTTAAAGCGTAGTATTCAGTAACTACTGAGAATTATTCATTAACTACAGCAAAACTAATAGCTGTAGTCAAAGAGGAAGGAAATTAAGCCTGGCAACAAGTCCGGCAATTATAAAGCTTGCTCCGACCTAAACTTAGCATCAGTTTTTAGAAATATTTGATAATCGTTGAATAATTTTTAGAAATATGACTGTTAAAATTCCAAGCAGTTTATCCAAATTTTTTCCATTAATCTTGAGGCAAGATGCACCGGGAGTCCATTATTTTCCATTATATGAATTAATTTAAACTCCATTTCCTAAAATCCATTTAAACTTGAAGCTTTTGAACCAACTGAACCAATTTTCACAAATTTAACACAATATTTATTTATTTATTATACTTGGTCATTGATTTATTGAGGAAAATGATCCAATATTACATATTAGTGGATGGAAAAAGTATGTGAAGCTTTGCTTTCATTATCTGGTGTGACCCCCATGTGCAGCAATAACTGTAACTAAACGTTTCTTACAACTGTTGTTCGCAAACTTTCAAGCACCACTGTATAAATGATATTAATTTCAGAATCCATTAGTGATTTGATATGTTCCCCCTTTTTCTGTAATTACAGCATGCACTTGAACTGGAATGGACACCACAAAATCTGATGATCTGTGTTATCCCGGCATGAACGAAAATCAATTACAGAATTAGTAGCCATGATCGCCATGTTGTCATGATGTAGATGAGCAATTAATATTATTATATTATTAAGGCTGCATAAAAGTGTATTTGTGTCAGACAGCAAATATGAATACAGAAGATTATTTAAATTAGTAAAAAAGTGTATTACTGTAGCTTTAGTAGGAATTATATTTAATATAAATGTAGTGTGGTGGGCTATTGATGCATACTGAAATTTGTTATAGTTTGTAAAAGCTTTTCAATATAACAATCATTTTATTACAGACACCTGCATTGTTTGTTGTTTAGCTAATAAACCCTGTGTTTTAATCATCATCATCCCTTCTTGAGAGATTCATTTCTCACCAGAGAATGCTATTGAGTGAATATTTTTGGTTGTAAGACTATTATCAACTTAGCAGTGAAATTGAATTGCTCAAAAGTCCTACCATGTGAATATCACTGTTGTGCTGTAAATATTCCCTTCATCAGAGGGAAACTTACCTTATTGGGGAAATCAGAGAGTTGTAGTCCTAAATATCCCATTGTAAACCTAGCTATATAATTTAAAATAGTATAATAATAAGCACTGGGGGTGGCGCAGTAGTTAGCACTGTCAGCTCACAGCTGCAAGATCCCAGTTCGATCCCGACCCTGGGCTCCGTCTGTGTGGAATTCGCATATCCTCTTCGTGTCTGCGTGGGTTTACTCCGGGCACTCCAGTTTCCTCCTACAGTCCACAGATGGGTGTGTTAGGCTAATAGGTCTTTCTAACTTGCCCTTAGTGTGTGAGGGTGCCCTATGATGGATTGGCACCCTGTCTAGGGTAGTTCCTGCCTTGTGCCCAGTGTCACCGGCACTGACCTTCCCGCAACCCAGACTAGGATTAAGCGGGTTGCTTCCCCTCCCTCATATCCCTCATAGTTGCTTGGTCCACTTCTATTGCCCAATTTTGGTGGCCCATGTGAATTGTAGTCTCAGTTGTCAGCCCTTTATACATATATTGTACAGTGCCTTGCAAAAGTATTCGGCCCCCTTGAACTTTTCAACCTTTTGGATTTGGATACAAAAAGATTTCCCAAGCTTTAAACATGGGACTGTGGTGGCCTAGTGGTTAAGGTGCAGGACTATGAACCAGAAGGTCCAGGGTTCAAATCCCACCTCAGCCAAGCTGCCACTGTTGGGTCCTTGAGCAAGACCCTTAACCCACAATTGCTTGGATTGTAAGATTGTATCAATTGTAAAGTCACTGTAAATGTAAATGTAAATGTAAATGTAAATCTCAAGGAGCACTGTGCAAGCGATCATATTGCAATGGAAGGAGTATCAGACCACTGCAAATCTACCAAGACTCGGCCGTCCCTCTAAACCTTGAGCTCAAACAAGGAGAAGACTGATCAAAGATGCAGCCAAGAGGCCCATGATCACTCTGGATGAACTGTTCTACAGCTGAGGTGGGAGACTCAGGTGCCACAAGCCACCTGGGAGACACACCAAACATGTGGAAGAAGGTGCTCTGGTCAGACGAACATTTTTGCCACAATGCAAAACGTTATGTTTGGTGTAAAAGCAACACAGCTCATCACCCTGAACGCACCATCCCCACTGTCAAACATGGTGGTGGCAGCATCATGGTTTGGACCTGCTTTTCTTCAGCAGGGACAGGGAAGATGGGTAAAATTGATGGGAAGATGGATGGAGCCAAATACAGGACCGAAGAAAACCTGTTGGAGTCTGCAAAAGACCTGAGACTGGGACGGAGATTTATCTTCCAACAAGACAATGATCCAAAACATAAAGCAAAATCTACAATGGAGTGGTTCACAAATAAACGTATCCAGGTGTTAGAATGGCCAAGTCAAAGTCCAGACCTGAATCCAATCGAGAATCTGTGGAAAGAGCTGAAAACTGCTGCTCACAAACGCTCTCCATCCAACCTCACTGAGCTCCAGCTGTTTTGCAAGGAAGAATGGGCAAAAATTTCATTCTCTCGATGTGCAAAACTGATAGAGACATACCCCAAGCAACTTGCAGCTGTAATCACAGCAAAAGATGGCGCTACAAAGTATTAACGCAACGGGGCCGAATAATTTTGCACGCCCCACTTTTCAGTTTTTTATTTCTAAAAAAAGTTTAAAATATCCAATAACTTTCGTTCCACTTCACGATTGTGTCCCACTTGTTGTTGATTCTTCACCAAAAATTACAATTTCATATCTGTATGTTTAAAGCCTGAAATGTGGCAAAAGGTTGTAAAGTTCAAGGGGGCCGAATACTTTTGCAAGGCACTGTATATACACGTCTTTACAGAAGAGGTGCAACTCAGTATTTCTTTGAGAATATTCGATGATTTGATTAAATAGAATAAACTCCAGTATTAATGAATCATACAGACTATGGTCAGCATTACATGAAACTATGGGGGAAGCCAGAGTTCCCAGCAGTCTTAAAGCAAATGCCTATAGTGTACACATTTGGTAAGTGAACCTGACAATAAGTTTGGCAAATAAGTTTTACAATAAGGCATGTGTCTCTAAAATTGGAACTGAGTGTCAGGATCTCTGTGTCTGTTTTGCAGTCGGTGTTTGGAAATCTGGAGCTTGTGTATTTATACTGAAAGATGTAAAGAACTGAGTGTGAAGCCCATGCACTTATAGGCTTATAATTAATTTGTCATTTAGCTGTTCTCTTTTAGATGGCATTATGGACTGGTTACAAATCTGTATGGGCAAAGTTTCAGGGTTTCATAGGATACTGTTATGTGATTATCTCAAACCCCTTGGATCAGGAAAAAAAAAATTACAGACCAAATAAAGTATTTTTGATTCTTTGTATATGTATATATAAATGGTATATTTATGAATGATTGTTACTTGTATTTAATTATTGTATGGAATTGTGCTGCAATAGACACTGAACTATTCAGTTCTATTCTATTCGATTCTGTCTATTATAATCATTTATTAACAACTCAAAACACTGAATATAAACCATTATACTACATGAAAGATCAATACAATGCTGACAGACATTGTGCATGTATTTGGTTTGCTGGCCCATAGCTTGATCTGTGTGTATCTAATTTCCTCTCTTCACATCCTGAATCAGTTTTTTTCACTGCTTGTGATTTCTTTAAGATGCTAAACTGCTCTCAGCAAGTGAGAGGGCTTTTGCAGATATTTCCTCTGTGGTTTTGCTGAAATGTGCATAATTTGTTTATCCTTCAGAGTGTGTGTGTGTCTGTTTTTGTTCAGTGCTCTGAAGCTCTTTAATGGTGATGGAAAGTTGTCTTTCTGGCCAAGTTCGACCCCACTGCTCCCTGCTTTGCTAATCACCTACAATAAAAATAAAAAATATAAAAACACTGGAGGTGTTAACAGGGAGGAAAAATCATCATCATCATTTAGATTGTAAATATGGAAAAACGATATGTTTCCAAATGATCTTCTGTGAACAATAGGAATTAGCAATGAAGTGTGATCCTTTTTCATTATTCATGGATTTCTGAAATGTCTTTGCTGGCCCAGTATACAACTATACATCTTGTTATGTTTAAATATTAGCACAAAGTACTCCTAATGTTCTACAGAATCGAACACTTCATCTCCTCTAACAATGGACAAAAATGGAACACCAAGTTACATAAAGTCTTAACTTTTTCTTGTTCTACAAATTTTATAGTGGTGGTGAAGAAATGAATGCTTTGAAATGACACCAAAATATAAGTGTTAAATCAGAACAACTTCAAAGTCGCTCCAAATATTGTTTTGTAGACTTTTGTTATTCTTGCAGCATACTTAATGAGAAATCCCAGAAGCTGAATCAGTTCATCTGGATATAAGGTTTTGTGGGAGAATGTCCGGATGAACTGATTCAACTTCTGGGATTTTCTCACCTGGATTATTGAGTATGCATCAAGACTTAATGAGAAATCACTTTTCCAACAGTCTTGCACACATTTCCTCTATACCTGACATTTTGTTCGCATTTCAAGAAGATTTTTAAATGGGACACTATGATTTCAAAGTGTTTTTTCAGTATTTCCGTATTACATGTTTGCATTTTTGTTGATTTGCAGTAGCTTAATATACCAAAGCTTAGCAGTTGTATTTTGACAAAAACATTGTTACATGTACATAATTGTGACAATAACAAAAAATATTACTGTACATTCATTTAAATTTGTTACAAAACACAATTGCTCTTTCAAGACCTTCTTCAAAGGCATTCCTAGACCTTTGATTGGCATTGTATATATTTTATGAATAAGGTTTCAGGAATGTGGCTTCAGATGAAATTGGTTACAAAAATTGCCAATCTATTTCTATATTAATCCATTTTTGTGACTTTAGTGGAAGTTTATACCTCTGAATGGTTTTGGTTTTTTGGTTCCAAGAAAGGACATCACAGCAAGAGATGAATTTATTTTTGCTTCTAGGCATATTATAGATGTTTTTACATTTACATTTACAGCATTTAGCAGACGCCCTTATCCAGAGCAACTTACAATTGGTACAATCTTACAATCCAAGCAATTGTGGGTTAAGGGCCTTGCTCAAGGACCCAACAGTGGCAGCTTGGCGGAGGTGGGATTTGAACCCTGGACCTTCTGGTCCATAGTCCAGTACCTTACCCACTAGGCTACCACAGGCAACCTCTGATCATATTTTATTGCAGGTATTAAGTTACAGCGCATGTAGGCTACTTGGATCAATTTTTCAAATATTGGTAGAGCATTTTCTGTAGAGACACTTCAGACTCCAGGTGGTTGTGTAAGTGGATATTTTCGGGTTTATTCCTATACAGCCCATAATCATTAATAGTTTATAATACACATTCCGTAAAAGCAATTTTTGGGATTTCTGACAAAATAACAAACTTTCATGTGGATTCAGTTTAATGACAACAAGTCGTAAATTATGTAGGACCAGTCTCCTGGACCAAATTAGTTAATAATAAATCACCATCCATGCCAACTTAATCCATGTCTGAGAATTCAACCATGAGTGTAAAAATGTAATGTGAAAAATATCCAGTATTTATTAAATAAATTCGCTACATCAAATAATTCATAACTAATAACAACATAACTAATGCCATTGATTGAGAGAAAGACTGAAATGGCAACCTAGGAACCTAACTGAGTGATATTTATCTATAATTATTGAAATGCTACATCACGTCTTGGTACTTCTACATATGCATAAATGACAGTACTAATAAATGAGTCCATCTACATGTCCATCATTTTTATTGATCTACTAATACCTGACATATTTGGAAGCAACTCAAACGTAATACTTGCTCAGCTTTATCTCGATCAACGCGTATGTTATCAGTCATTAGTGTGCAATGTCCTAAACATACAGTGTACTGTAACAAGTTAAAGTACTGATGTTAAACCATCTCTGAATTTTCCCAACAATAGACTGTGAGAAATCTGGTGAATTGGTTGTAACAATTCACATGTTGTAAATGCCTATTTTGTGCATAACATATACACAGTTGTTGGCAGTGCCAAGCTATATAGGCCTACAGTCCAAATTGTGTACAATTATTTCATATTAAGCTGAATATAAAGTACAAAGCAAACCTTACAATTACTTCAGTGTCTGATATAGTTGCAAGTTTAAAAGACTGCATCGCTCATGACAGAGTATTGTCTTTGTATCCACAATGAGATGCTTTCTGAACAACTACAGTGGACACACATATTTGAAGAATGAAACTTTTTTAACATGACTGCATTTGCTAGGTAACAGTAAGACCCTGTCTCAGTGATGGATGCATGCAGTTTTGGATGGAAATCTTGGCTTAGGATCTGTGCGATGTTTCTAGGGCTAGCTGATACTATCTCAGTTTAACCATGCAAAAGACTATGAATGCAGGTCTGACCTTAAAAAACCATTGCTTACCACTAAGAAAGCAACCATGGAGATTTTGGATCTGGAACAACATTCCAGGGTAATGAAGCTGCATTTTTGTTGTGTCTTATATTATGGAAGGTTATTTTACCTACTGTACTTAAGGGCCATGTAGGTGTCCTGCACACCAGCTTGGAGGAATTTTAGCCCATTCCTCCATACAGAACAGCTTCATCTCTGGGATGTTGGTGGGTTTCCTCACATTAACTGCTCACTTCAGGTCCTTCCACAGCATTTCGATTGGATTAAGGTCAAGACTTTGACTTAGACATTCCAAAACATAAACTTTATTCTTCTCTAACCATTCTTTGGTAGAACGACTTGTGTGCTTAAGGTCGTTGTCTTGCTGCATGACCCACCTTCTCTTGAGATTCAGTTCATGGACAGATGTCCTGACATTTTCCTTTAGATTATCTGATATAATTCATAATTCATTGTTCCATCAATGATGGCAAGCTGTCCTGGCCCAGATGCAGCAAAACAGGCCCAAACCATGATACTACCACCACCATGTTTCACAGATGGGATAAGGTTCTTATGATGGAATGCAGTGTTTTCCTTTCAGCAAACATAACGCTTTTCTTTTAAATCAAAAAGTTCTATTTTAGTCTCATCTGTTCACAAAACATTTTTCCAATAACTTTCTGGCTTGTCCTCGTGATCTTTAGCAAACTGCAGACTAGCAGCAATGTTCTTTTTGGAGAGCAGTGGCTTTCTCCTTACATTTACAGCATTTAGCAGATGCCCTTATCCAGAGCGACTTACAATTGATACAGTCTTACAATCCAAGCAGTTGTGGGTTAAGGGTCTTGCTCAAGTAGCAGCTTGGCAGAGGTGGGATTTGAACCCTGGACCTTCTAGTCCATAGTCCGGTACCTTACCCACTAGGCTACCACAGTCCCCTTGCAACCCTGCCATGCACACCATTGTTGTTCAGTGTTCTTCTGATGGTGGACCTCATGAACATTACAAACATTAGCCAATGTGAGAGAGGCCTTTTCAGCTGCTTAAAAGTACCCTGGGGTCCTTTGTGACCTCACCAACTATTACAACGCCTTGCTCTTGGAGTGATCTTTGTTGGTCGACCACTCCTGGGGAGGGTAACAATGGTCTTGAATTTCCTCCATTTGTACACAATCTTGTCTGACTGTGGATTGGTGGAGTCCAAACTCTTTAGAGATTGGTTTTGTAACCTTTTCCAGCCTGATGAGCATCAACAACTCTTTTTCTGAGGTCCTCAGAAATCTCCTTTGTTCATGCCATGAAACACTTCCACAAACGTGTTGTGAAGAGCAGACTTTGATAGATCCCTGTTCTTTAAATAAAACAGATGTTGCTGTGGAGCAGTGAAAGACATGATCAATAGTTCTGTGTAATAGGTTTTTTCTTCATAACTAATATTGTTGTGCTCATATTACAAATGTTAGTGGTGTCACTGTCCGATACATTCCAAACACCTTCCTGTACCTGTTACGTAAGGGCCAGTATGTCTCCTAGCAGTCTTTGTTTGGTGAGCATGGGGCTGGCCCATCAGTGTTTGTCTAAACCTAGTGAGCAGTTAAAAACACACAATCATGTTGGCCCCATGCTGAAAGCAGCCAATAAAAAAAGCCCATGTCATGACATTTAGTAAACATTGTATACAGTACCGATGTTGCTACTTACTTTACTATCAATTAAAAATTAATTTATGAAAATATTGGTGGACTTCGACAGAAACTTTATCGACAAGTTGCCCAGATGAAAGATCGTCATGCATCTTTTCTTTTCAAGCAATGAACGTCACTGGTGAGTCTGCTTCACATTATTACAAGCCATCTTGTTTTGGCTGCAGGTTAAGGCAAGGAAAGCATTGTGTTTCCCTCCTCTGAAATGTTGCTTTGGAAGTGTTATTTCAGTTGCAGACTACAATGATCGTAAACTGCTTGACAGCTGTGGATTTGTAATGTGATGCTGTGTAGCAAGGTAACATACCAGTTGTGTGACATCAGATGCCATTATTGGTTATGTGACTCATTTTCCGGTCTCCACTTCTGCTAATTCGTGCTTTACGTTAATGTGTGCATTTGTAATTCATTGGTGAGGTGCGTTTGCATTTGGATTCATTGAGCAAGTAGGTTTGTGTGTAGTTTCACCGACGAGTTAGATAATGTCCGGAGTTTACTGTGCTCCACATGACTTGCTGTGCCAGATATGCCGCTGCAGTTTTATAGTTTTGCTCTGGTGGAAAGCACAACAAATGTATTGAATGTCTGCTTAACAGTTCATGTCTCTTTCTGATCCATGAAATCAGAAGCCCTCATTTAGTGGCTTTGATAGGACCCTAATACCTGAGAAACAGTCACCCAGTAAAACTCCTTTGTGATAAATTATTAGCAAATGTTGAAAACTTTTGATTTAAAGATGCTGGTCTATATTATTACAGACACTACACTTCCTTGTGCTATCAAGATGGTCCTACCTATGGTTGTTCATCATTCATTCACTTTCTTATCTGCTTAATCCTAATCAGGGTTGCAGGAGAGCCGATGCCTAGCTGGCAGCATAGGGTGCAAAGTAGGAACAACCCTAGACAGGGCGCTAATCCATCATAGGGCACATACACTCACACATTAGGGACATGTTAGGGAGAGAGAATGCTGAGAGAACGCTAACCACCGATGCGAGGATTCTGAGAATCTGGCAACCCTGACTCAATCGCTCTGATTCGGCATAGTGTGAATGCTGTTTATAGCTGTTTAATTAGCTTTAAATCAAGACTAGAATCCACAATTACTAATACTGAACTATCCGCACTGATCAACTCGTCTAAGTCATCATCGTGTTTATTAGATCCAATTCCTACATCTTTACTCAAATGACTGATACCTAGTATTATAGAGCCACTGCTAATTATTTTAAATTCATCCCTTACCTTTGGTTATGTGCACAAATCCTTTAAGTGTGCTGTTATTAAACCACTGATTTAAAAAAAACTATCTTGACCTTTGTGTGATATCTAATCATTGACCAATTTCAAATCTACCTTTTCTCTCCAAAATCCTAGAACCCTAGAAATCCTAGAAATCCTTGCCTTAGACTAAGGGCAGAGCTGAGGGTTAATAGTCAAGGAGTTTTGTGGTGATCTGGGATGTTGGGTTGCTGTCTTCTTGCCTTCTTCATGTGATCTTGGCTGTGTTACCTTCTGGTTCTCCTCTTTCTAGCTATGCTGCTATAGCTAATGTTGTCGGAGTCTGATACTACACATCAGTTATTGTTAACAGACACTGTGCTCTTAATCAATAACTAATTACATTTTCTGTTTTCTCTCTGAGCTGTGTTCTGGTACCAGTTCCTGCCCCACAGATGAAGATGTTCATCCATTTCAGCTCCACTTAAGTTGTTTCCGTCATCAGCTCCAGCGCCACCATACCTGGGCCACACCAGAGGGCAGTAACTCTCTCCCTCCTCCGGTTGGCTGGGGACGAAGTGCCACCAAGGACTTTCCTGCTTAGACTCAGGATCCTAGAGTGACTTTGTGTATCGAAATACATAGTGCCGATATGCATAGTTTACATTATTTTATTTGAACTATTTGATTAGATACATTAGTTTCACTCTTACATTTATCATCTACACCACCCAAGGAGGTTGGGTCCCTTTTTGAGCCTTGGTCCTCCCAAGGTTTCTTCCTCATAACGCTTAGGGAGTTTTTTCCTTGACATGTCGCCCTAGGCTTGCTCAATTTGACATTGGCCATAGATATTAGAAGATAATCTTAAAATTGTAAAGTTGCTTTGAGAGAATGCTCCATTGTAAAAAGCTCTATATAAATAAATCTGACTTGACTTGATGCTAGAGACACCAATTAACCTAACACACGTCTTTGGACTGTGGGAGGAAATCGTACCCAGAGTAAATCCACAGGAAGGACATGCAGTCTCCACACAGAAAGGACCCAGACTGCTCCAGCTGGGACTGAACTCAGGACCTTCTCGCTGTGAGGCGACAGTGCTACCCATGAGCCACCGTGCTACCCTAACAGTTGTTCATGGCTAATAAAATTGACACTGCAATTTATTTTCTTATACAATCTGTCTTCCATTTATCAAAACAGTGTGGAATCATCTCAAAAGAGTCATTAGTTTAGTGATACTTCTTGGAGCTAAATGTGTACACTTTCTGCAATTTTAGCACATCAGTCAATATTTCAACTGGGCTATGTCCAAGCAACTCTGTTTCATAAACCACTGAAAGACTTGGACAGATGTAAACAGTGTTTAACTGCTATCACTTTTCCAAGGTTCAAGGAAAACACTCACTCATTCGTCTGTTTAACATACTTTAAACCAGAAAATTTCAAACCAGAATGGAATCCCCTCAGTATGGCTGTGGATCATTAGCGGTCGGAGACTGTTAACATGAACATCATTACCACATTAGAAAACCTAACAGCAGGCAGCTAGCTCACTAGCTGGCATACTCGGTAGTTACAATGGTGCTTGAAAGTTTTTAAATTTATGCATAAATATGAAATAAAACACCATGATAATTTCACACAAGTCCTAAAGTTAGATAAAGGTACCCTAGTCAAAATATTATACTTAGTCCTCTTCAGATTAGACTATGATAGAAAATGGTTCTTGTTTCTGTGCTAGCTTGACTACATAATATTCTTACACTGATATTTTTTATTAAATACACTGTCGGTGAAAATCTATCCATTAAATCTGTATTAATACCATAGACTGTGCTTAGACCAGAGTTCCATGGGACTGACAGGTGAAAACAAACTTAATGCTGGATGCACATGTTAAAATATGGTCCATTACTTGAGCCTAAACCTCTATTAATGTTTGGCAAAAAAAAAAAAAATGCTTTATTTGAGGTTTTGCTGATTTTTCCAACCTCGGCAGAATCAAGCTTAAATATGACAATGATGATCTGATATTATAAGTATGTTAACGTTAATAAATTTTTAAATACATTATTTACCGATTTAAACACACCGATAAAATAATCATCCAATATTGGCATGTGTAAATGTATAATACTTTTGGCTGTAGCACAGGAGTAGTAATCCACCATGTGACATAGCTTGCACAAACTTGACCTGTAATCTCATCTCAACTGTCAGTGTCTGGAGTACGCAACGAAGCACTTAGACAAGACAGAGGCTTTCTGGAATCAAGTGCTTTGATCTGATCAACAAAGATTGCAGAGACAAATTTTAAGAAAGGAACAGCTTGTCAACTGTTAAGGATTGGAGTCTTGCGTGGACAAAGGAGGAATGCATTCTGCTAAATATTACATCTCATTTATATTTCAGACAAATTAGGTTTCGTCCTGCTTCCTGACATTCAAGCACAAAGTAAAGTACAAAGTCGATTTCCATGTGTTCAGTCTTCTAATTCATTACAGCCTGATGAAAGAACTTTTTCAGTTTCTCAGTGCACTGGGATCCCCCTAAAGGCTCCCTTCAAAGTAAGCAAGGACAACAGATAACTGGCAGAAGAAACAAAACAGATGGGACATGATGTTCTCAGAAATAGAAGCATGATAACAGCAAGACTGTGAAACAAAACAAACCTGAAAGTGATATTGGGATAGCACGTGCAGTCATGTTTTTTAAGCACTGAACATGTTCATATATCCAGAGTAAATGTTTCACATGACCATAATTCCGATTGAACTATGGTCAATCTGACCCCCCACCCCCCTGTGTAATGTATTAGCAGACTTTAGTCTTGGTCGAGGCAGTGTATAGGTGAGTACATATGTATGTACTCAGGAAAGCAGGGTGAACAGGGCAGGGTGGAAAACAAGTGGAAAATCGGACTGTTATTTCCTGTGGTTGGTGTACATTTTGGAGTCAGGCCACTGGAGACTGCTGGATGATGTGGCCTTGTGACCGAACCCTACGGAGTCTCACAAAGTGTTTTGGAAGATATCATGCTATGCCCACCTACCAGATGACTAACACACACACACACAGGCAGGCAGGCAGACAGGCAGACACACACAGTCATGGTAACCATATCCTTTGGGGACTTCCTAATAGCATGATGATTATCATAGGTTATTAATGCTACCCCTATCCCTAACCTAACCTCAGTAACCAAAAGCAAATCTGGAGAAAACTGGAGGTTTAGTCAATAAAGCTACATTTTTTATGAGGACCAGCAAAATGTCCTCACAAGCTAAAAATGTCCAATCTTTATATTCTTGTGGGAACATTTGGTCTTGACAATTCTTTATAAACTTAGTCCACACACACACACACACACAGTCTTAAACCCCTAAACATTCCTTCTTCTGCCACTAGTGTATAGAAAAGTAGGACAGCTGGCTCTAGCATGGGATATGATATATAGACTTAAATTAGGTCATGTATTTTATCTTATCTAGTCTTCCCTTTCCATTCCTTTACTTCTGGCTTCAAAACCTTTGACGTACCTTTTTACTGTTTATTTATTTCATAAGACTTATTCTATCTCTGTTGTATTTTGCTACACAACAAACAAGATTTAATTAATCATTTGATCAATTTTCACAGTTAATTATGTTCCATCCTGGCTTAACACATTTTAAAGAAAAATACAGGTAGTCACTGCTAAATTGATCCATTACTAGAATACTGTAGGTCACTGTATATACTCTGTAAGTCGTGCATATAGACAACGGAGGTGGTAGAATGCTCTGCTTTGTTAAAGGCAGCCTCATATCTCCTGCATCAACCCATAGTGAGAGACACTGGTAAATTGGAATGGTGACATCACCACAGGGCAAGGCAGGAAATCCCAAATTAACAAAGAGCTGAGAGACCTTGCTTTACAAATCCACTTCATTTGTGTGGGTTATTAGAGGCCACGCTGCACATTACTCAGTGCTGAGGGTTAAATGTCAGACCAAAAAATGTCACTTCACAATAATTTGTTATTATAATGTATCACGCAGAAGGCTTGGGTACAAGTTAAATAGGTAGTGTGAACAGACTTTCAGTAATAAATATACAGCTCTGGAAAAACATTAAGAGACGACTGCAAAATTATCAGTTTCTTTGGTTATACTATTTGTAGGTACTGACTGTGTTTGAGTGAAGTGGAACATTTTGTTTTATTTTATATTTTTGTTTAATAATTAATGATTGTTGGGACTGTGGTGGCCTAGCGGTTAAGGTACTGGACTATGGATCAGAAGGTCCAGGGTTCAAATCCCACCTCTGCCAAGCTGCCACTGTTGGGTCCTTGAGCAAGACCCTTAACCCACAATTGCTTGGATTGTAAGATTGTACCAATTGTAAGTCGCTCTGGATAAGGGCGTCTGCTAAATGCTGTAAATGTCAATGTAAAATGTAAATTAATAGTAAAAATATTAATACAAAAAATGTTGATATTCATTTTTAACAAAACAATACTAATATTTTAAAGCTCAGAGAATGTTCAGAAATCAATAATTCAATCACAGATTTCATGTGTCTTGTACTTTTCCTCAATAAATAACATTTGGTTCATGTGATCAGCTAATCAGTACCTCAGTAAATATAATGAGGTGTGTCTGTGTTGGAATTCAACACAGATTTCCATCAGATAATGAAATTGCTATAATACATGCAGACAGGTTGGTAGGTTTTAAGATAATTTGTTGTGGTCTCTTATTTTTTCAGTGCTGTCACACATCACACATATGACAAGTTTGTTTAAAATATCCTGGAGAATGTTCTTTTGTCTAATCTGTTAAAAATAACATAAAATAGCTTTGTTTAAAAAAATACTCTATTACTTGACACCTTACTGGAGATGTTACATTTTTTCCCACCCTTTAACCACACAACCCTGAATATTTGTCAGGTTGAAGGTTGGGGGCTCTGGAGCCTATCCCTGGAATTCACAGAGTGCAGGCAAGCATGTACTCTGAATGGGGTGCCAGTCAATTACAGGACTGTGTAGGGGTTGCAATGAGGTGCCAGAGGATGATCTCCCGTCCAGACTTCCATTCCCTAGGCACAGAAAGTAATGCCTGCATGAAGCCCAACCTAGCCTGAAGGCATTGCTGGGACTCAAACCCAGGTCACCACAGTGGTGGGTATTAGACCATTGAGTCACTGTGTGCCTAGAAACAACTTTGAAACAGATAAACGGAAAATGTGATCATAAAGAACTGTATAACTCATTACATTCCTTTGCTTTAGTGGTCTAATATGTATTTTTCGTATTTTATATAGTCATAAGTGCTAGCTAAAACATAACTTTGAGCTACTATTACCTTGTCTACAGTGTGGCTGACTTTTTAATATTTGCGGATGTCTATTAAAAACTGAAAGCGTTAGCTGCTCAAACATTAAGAGAGATGCTGGGGCATTACAGGAAATGTAGTTCCTGTAATCAATTTGTGTGGCAACCCTGGAAAACATGTATTTTTTACTACTGTGATTTTAGTGGAGCACAGCTACGTCTGGGTCTGATGATGCCCCTCTTTTGTGGTATAAAAATCATGAACTCTGTCTTAATATTCTAAGATGTGTCCAATTTTGTTTTTTTGGGGGGTGGGGGTTGCAGTCATTAATGGCTCTTCCTCCCCATACATAAATGCAGACCTATAACTTTAAGGTAAGCTTTAAACATACAGTCCTGACATTGCTTTTTCCAGAGATAATTGTGAACAGCTGCTACATACAGCTATTTATATAGCATTCTACATCCCCCAAAGCCCTTAAACAATATACTTCAACAAATACATTGGGCGAATGTGCAGAAACAGGCGTTCTTCCAGTCTGGAACGTTAAAGGATCATAGTAATGAATGTATAAAAACGACTGACACATACCTACTTTGTCACTTAACGGAGGTACGGACTTGATTTATGAACCATGAGACACTGCCTAGGCTGATAACTATAATTTCACTTACTAAATGAAATAAAACTTTTAAAAGATGTTTGGAAGGCAGAGTTCATGTAGTGGTTAGGACTTTGTTACAAAGAGTCTGGATCTCATCTGAGCGTAAAAGCTGACTGTGACAGACATCAAACAGCATTACATGAAAGAGATTTTTTCTTGCCCTTATATGGGGTTGCTCTGTCTTTTCCCCATGAGGACTGAATACAACTGGAATTACCAACCCTTAACCATGCTGCCAACACTTGGATATTTGAGCTACGATATTTGGACCAACATGGCAAACACTATGTGTAGTCAAGCAGAAAGTGATTTATGGCTCTTCCTTATGTCCTTATGTTCTGTTTTGTTTTGGGAGGAATGAATAACAATGGTGCAGTGATATGATACCCATTGACTGGTAAATTCAGTGTCCTTTGCCTGGGATAATATCCTCATACAGCCTCCTGAAGGGAATACGCTGTCTACTGAAAATGTTCACACTTTGTTCATGAAGCATGTGTAACTGTAAAGGCTGATTCCAACTGATGTACATGGTTTTAACTGTGTTTTTAACAGGCATGAAGAATACAGACTGGTGTGAACAGAAACTGTGCATTTTTGCTAAATTTCCACACAGCAATCAAACATCAGAGCTATTCTGCTGTTAGTAGCGCAAGTAATCATTTAAACTGTGCAATGGACTTTAAAGGATTATATACTGTTGTGTACTACCTCAAAACATACTTTTATAGCTAAATAATAGAATTACACCCAAGCTAACTGTTTCTTTCTCACATATGGCTAATTAAAATGCTTCAAGTTCATCAATCTGGAAAAAGTTTGTTTAGTTCCTGCCTAAAACTGTTTGTATACGTACACGTACATGTACACACACACACACACACACACACACACACACACACACACAAGTCAAGTCAGATCTATTTATATAGCGCTTTTTACAATAGAGCATTGTCTCAAAGCAACTTTACAAGTTTAGATTATCTCCTAATAACTACGTCCAATCTCAAATTGAGCAAGCTTAGGGCAACAGTGGCAAGGAAAAACTCCCTGAGTTATAGGAAGAAACCTTAGGAGGACCAAGACTCAAAAAGGGACCCAACCTCCTTGGGCTGCGTAGATGATAAATCTAAGAGCGAAACTAAAGTCATGGAGTCAAAGTACGAATAAAAGGTGAATTATACACATCGGCATTAAGTGGCCCAGGTATGATGGGGCTGGAGCTGATGACAGAAGCAGCTTGAGTGGAGCTACAGCGGATGAACATCATGTGTGGGGCTGGAACTGCCGGAACACAGCTCGGAGAGAAAGCAGAAAATGTAATTAGTTATTGATTAAGAGCACAGTGTCTATTAACAATCACTGATGCCAAGTGTAGCATGAGACCCCGGCAGCATTAGCTATAGCAGCATAGCTAGAAAGAGGAGAACTGGTAGGTAACACAGCCAAGAGGGATCACATGAGACGTTGGCAACCCCACGGGAGGCAGACACACACACACACACACACACACACACACACACACACACACACACACCTTTATTGAGACTTTCCATTGATGTAATGATTTCTGGAGCTAATTAATGCACCATCTGCACCTACTCCAAACCCCAACCTTAACCTCAGCAACCAAAACCAAACCTTTTCTGACACACTTTTCGGTTTTTCAAAATAAAGTTGGAGTTTCTGTAAAAAATTCTGGGGATCAGCAAAATGTCCCCACAATGTAATATAAACATGGTACACACACACACACACACACACACACACACACACACACACACACACACACACACACACAGAAACAAACCAGAATAACTATCATAAGTACACATTGTGTTTATAAATGTTGAACCAACTAAAATAGCCTAAAGTGGTTATATAGTTGCAGAACAACACCGCATTTTTCAGAATTGCATGTTGTGCTCCTGATGTGAGCTCTGCAGGACGCCTACTATTAGAGGAATGTAGCGCCAACGCTGAATTGTTGACATTTTATCTTACAGAGGATTGATTTTTCCATCTTTATGCATTTCCATAATTCCTTTTTCAGGGTCCTGATCAGTAGGACTACATTAGCAGACCATTTTTAAAAAGTAACAGACTCAGACATTGTGTGCCTTTTAATAGGTCATGGCACTACAACCCATGCCTCTATATCAACTCATTACCTGAAACTCCTGGCTCCAGTTAGCTTTTCAAGCATTAATGTTTGTAAATACTTTTTAAAACCTACATTGTGCATGTATTAGTGATCGTACCCAGTGTGGACAATGGGCTGGTGTGACTGCATGTTTCCATTCCAACCAAGCAGAATCTACACCTGAACAGTCAAATAATCAAAAATAAGTATGTTTACTCTGTTCTTGGGTTATATGCAATGAGTGACTGTCATAGAATGTCACTCACCCACCCACTCACTCACTCGCTTGCTTTCCATACTCACTTAATCCAATACGCTGTGTGAGCAAGGGACTATTTGGCAGCACAGATCGCAAGGTGGGAACCAACCCTAGACAGGGTGCAAGTCCATCACGGGACGCATGCACAAACACACATGCTTGCACCAGGACAGTATGAGATGCCAGCTGACCTAATGAATGTTGGAATATGGGAGGAAACCTGCAATTCTAGAAACCCCATGCAGACACATGGACAACATGCCACATAGGGTTTCTGGAGCTGCGACAGCACTAATCACTGTGCCACTGTGTCACCCCGTCATAGAATCTGTGTTTAACTGTATATTAAAAGAGTTCTATCTATACATTAAGTTTAGTCACAAAATATCTTAGCCAGAGAATACCGGAAGCAGATTGTCTTAGATGATCTGTGAGCTTTGTCAAATCACCCCGCTTAAATTTGGCTTACATGCAAGAAGAAACTAAGGGCAAAAAATCCATTGGGGAAGCAGCTTAGTGTAGGCAACAATCCATTCTAGCAACGGGAGAGGGTTAAGTCAGACATGAAAGTGCCCAGTCTTTTGTCTAATTATCTGTGACAGGGACATAATGGAGCATTCCTGCGCGTCACTGCGCTCAAACTGACAAAGCCAATGTCATCTTTTGTCTTGTCCCTGCTATGTTCTGCTTCTCTAAGCAGAGCTGAATTTCCAGGCTAGGCCAGAGAGATTTACAGCTAATGCTTCTATCGTTGGCTTTGGAATGAGCCTGGCAATCTACCATTTGACTTACAAATCTGACATCTGTTATCCACCAGAGAATGAGTCTTGAATGAAGAGGTTTATATTCTTGTTGGTACTACTACCACAACCTTTGCCGCTTCATATCGTTCACCACCCCTCAGCTTCATGTCTAACAAAATGTACAATCTCTTAATCAACTACCTAAGGAATATAAGACTTTTTTTTTTACTGACTCTCATTCTCTTCAAGCTTTAATTGTGTTTTGTGTTTTATCTGAACCTGAGAAAGATTTGAAAATATGTTAAACACAAATTTTCTATTGATAGTTTCCATCCATCTCACCACTGAGGTTAATCAGAATAACCAGACATATTAAAAGCAAAGTATCTTTTCTGCACTTTCCCTTTGGATTAATAAAGTTATATCCATTCATGACGCAATTAAAAATTCTACAGTAGAGCAGTTAATGTGAGGAAACCCACCAACATCCCAGAGCTGAAGCTGTTCTGTACGGAGGAATGGGCTAAAATTCCTCCAAGCCGGTGTGCAGGACTGATCAACAGTTACAGGAAACGTTATTGCTGCAGTTATTGCTGCACAGGGGGGTCACACCAGATACTGAAAGCAAAGGTTCACATACTTTTGCCACTCACTAATATGTAATATTGGATCGTTTTTCTCAATAAATAAATGACCAAGTATAATATTTTTGTTTCATTTGTTTAACTGGTTTCTCTTTTACTTTTTTTTACTTCTCTTCTACTTTTAGGACTTGTGTGAAATTCTGATGATGTTTTAGGTCATATTTATTTACATTTACATTTACAGCATTTAGCAGACGGCCTTATCCAGAGCGACTTACAATGGATACAATCTTACAATCCAAGAAATTGTGGGTTAAGGGCCTTGCTCATGGACCCAACAGTGGCAGCTTGGCAGAGGTGGGATTTGAACCCTGGACTTTTTGGTCCATAGTCCAGTACCTTAACCACTAGGCTACCACAGTCCTATGCAGATATATAAAAATTCTAAAAGGTTCACAAACTTTCAAGCACCACTGTAACTACTTACTGTATTTAACATTCAATGGCTGATAATTGAAATGTGTGTTATTTTCTAAGTAGGAAATAGGCATCATTTCAGACATGGCCAATAGTCTCTTCTCAAACGTCAGACCGAACGAACTAAGTGTATATTTTCTGTACTTTGGCCATTCTGTTCTTCACTCCAACAAGTTGTGTAGTTTCATGCATTTCTCTGTATCTTGAAGTATCTTCTTTTATTTTCGAATGCCTTTACACATTTTGCTGCCTGTGACTTGTTTTGAATGTGGCAGCTGCTCTCCCATCTTCCCAGTACTTATGTACCGCCACTGAATCTTTGAGCGGTAGGAAGGACCAGACCGTTCTGGCCTCCATTCATCCCTGGGCATATCACAGACAATAAGCAAAATTAGTTTAGTAAGGTTGGTAGTTTAATGGGCTTGGTAAAGTTAATAATAAGATATGGATATTGAGCCCTCTTTTCATCTGTTATTCTTAGCATATTGGTAAACCTGTTTTTTTAGTGATGGTCTAGATTAAAATATGTTAACCTCTGAAGGGAACAAACTTAATGTCATATTTATGCTAATCTGAATGTACTGTTAACATGGCAATTAAGTTCTGAAACCCTAGAGATGAGATCACAAATGGGTTATTGTGAAATATAGCCATACCGTGGCACAATTACAATTTGGGGAAATGTGTTATGCTTAGGTTTATTCACTGCAGAGATTATGCACAACAAAATGAGTTTGGCCAGTCAGGCCCACAATTCATGTTTTGCTCCTAATGATCTCATAGAGATTGTTATTCTACCATCAGACTTTCAGAAACGTGTAAATGCTGCAACTCTTCCATAAGCTTTCTTACACATTATGAATTAATCATAGTGTGATTTTTACCCAGTTACACTTTTTTTTAATCCAAATTTAGTGGTTTCTAATTCCCAGCCTTCTCTAATCATATAATTGTAAAAACCTGTGAGTGTGAGGGCTAACTTGTGTTTGCATTGATGCAACCCATTACCATTTCAAAATGCTCATACAACAGCAGTGAGAAACAATGCATGTGAGCCAACTGCGATCTCCTGGAGTCCCAGGAAAAATGTTTATGTTATTATTAGAATTCAATTACAAGACACACACAATAAGGTAAACTCTTAAACGTTGCACCAATTGATAGCTTGAAACCTGTTTGTCTGTGCGTAGGCTTTCTCCCAACCATAGTGTCATTTATAAACATTTGTACAGTCCAAGATGAAAAATGGAACCACGCAATTCTCATATTTGGATCATTAGTCCAATCGATGAGAGGTCAGCTTCTGGCTGATGGGATTTGCCTGACCGAGTTTGGATGGCACCGTCATTTTTAAAACACAATTGCCTTTTTATTTGACTGCTCTGCAGAGAAACTCTACGACCATGTCTCATTCATTCCCAAGGAGCAAGCATGGAGACCTGCCAACAAACACACAGAGAACAAAGTCCTGATGCATCCAAGACCTTTTCAAATCCATGACAACCATGGCTCGAGCTCTCTTCTGTGATGGCTACACATATTTCATGTTTCGGGGCAGCCCAGAGCTGTACAAGAGATCAGGAGAGACCTGAAAAGAATTGATTCATTGAAACTGGCATTCCAGATGAACATGATATCTGCTCTCTGCTTCCTGCTATTTTAAATATTGGAGATGGAATGTGGTATAAGTGATGATAGGTAAATACCAAGTCTGGACAGGGCACAAGTCCATCGCAGGGCACCTGTACACACATGTACGTAAGCACACATGCACTGGGGGACTTTAGAGATGCCAACTGACATAATGCTTGTCTTTGGAATGTGGAAGGATGATGGAGTACTTTGAGAAAACCCACAAAAATGAGAAAATACAAACTCAACTCCGGCAGTGGCCATGTCAGGATTCTCGGAAGCTGTCTCTCCAGTACAGGATTTGAACCCGGGTCTCTTACAGTACTAACTACTGTGCTACCGTGTCACCTGTTAAAGGAAATTATTATAGCTTAAAATGAGAAGCTACTGGTCAGCAATTGTTGTGACTGCATTTCTAGCTCAACCAGAGTAAACCATTCATTCCCGTGGTGAACTGCTCAAAACCTGGCAAGGCCTTGTTGCATGGAATGCATGCATAAAGTACTTTCATGCTGTATCATGTGTTCAGGAAATTAAAATCAGGAGTTGGAAAGAGAGAAAAGATGGACAGAATCACTGTTCTGGCCATATTGACACTGCACAGAACAAATATTCCCATAATTTAAATGGAATCCCTTCACAGCTGCTCGTAGAGGGAGCCTGGCCCCATGAAAAAGACAGAGGTTGAGAAAACAAGAGAGTGCTTTGTCAAAGCCAGATCAAGGAGAGAATATCGGGATATGTGGCGAAACAAATGCATCTGGTGATGCATTTGCCACATGTGAGACCATAAAGGATACAAATTGACATTTGTCTCTGAGAGAGACCTATCCTTTATACTACTACACTTTTAACTTTTCTGCTCATCTGACCATCCTTGTCACAAACTTCAAACAGCTTGAATGCTTACGGACCGAAGTAAAGAAACAAAATCTACGGGCAAATTAGCTTTGACATGAATTTCTCAGTGAGAAGTAATAATCATGTTCCTGTATGATACCACTCATCTGCTAAGAAGCACATCTTTATTCCAGAAAGTCTGGAGTTCTGCGTGGCTTAGTTTGCCTCACCCTAACAGCATCTGCCTTGTAGCCAGGCGATCATTACCCATGATGAATAGTTTAAGAACTTTATTTTGCCATTGCTCTTGCTCTCCGTCACCATCCACACAAAAGATTGGCCTGGTTGGTGTAGAATTGATCGGAAAACCATGTTTCTTCATAGTCACAGTACCTCGTTTGTGTTTTATTTAAAAATGTATCAAAAATGAGCTCATTCTTCATGCATGAGCATGATTTTCATGAGCAAAGCAGTATGGAGAGTCACATGACAAGGCAGAACAGGTCACTGTTCAAGGTTACCAGAAATTAAATCCTGCAAAAACCCAACACCTAGCGTCTATAATACTTGCTGGGAAATGTGCCTGTGAGCAAACACCATCAAAGAGAGTATGAGCTGACGCTAACCACTAATATAATTTGTCATTCTCTGGAAGGAATCCAGAAAATGATACAGATTTACATCAGGAGCTCTTTTGAAGTAAAACGTTCTGTCATTTTGGAGGGGGCTCATTTCCTGATCATCAGCTATAATTTTCAGTAGAGAAATGCAACACTGAAACAAAGTAGAGACAATAAAACAGAAAAAAATGTATACATAAAATCCTACAACTCACACAACTACATGCTTTAAGGAAGTGCTGTGGGTTCAGTCCTTTGTACAGTATAGGATGCAATGAGTTCTTTCTGATCCTACAATTGCTTGTGCTCCAGGTGCACAACTGTATGTGCTATAATTTAGACTGGAGACTCAAAATTCCAGGTAAAATTCCTATTATGAGAAGAAAAGAGCTGAATAAACATACCTCCGGCAGAGATTATGACAAAGACTCGGTAAACAAATGTTCAGAGCTATCATTTCCTACAGGCTCTCTGGTCTTTAATAAAAAAGTACCTCCATTAAAATCCTCCATTTGTAGCCATGCACCTGATATAAATCAGTCAGGACACATTCCAGCTCATGCAGTAATAAGTGTTCTCCAACAAAGAGATAAAACGTTCACCCTGCATTCCCCACTGATAGAAAAATGCGTGCCAACTGGAAATTAGTATGTCCAGAGCCAATCCCAGTGGCCTATATTTTATCCATGCAGCACGTTTTTTTTTTTTTTACTTTTTAGTGCACAGGCTATTTAAGATTTTTTCCTTTGATAGGTATAATAGCTTTTGAGGAAAGATAATTTAGGTGGTTTCCAATCTTTTGTTGGAAACTAAAAGCTCATGAAAAAGAGCCATAAAGATGTTCATCGTGGAAGAGCATACAGAAAGGCATGACCCCCTATCAGTAGTGGTTTAGGGACAATGGGGAAAGATGAGAGAGGTGTAAGGGGCTTGTTGGTGAGGGATGAGACGCAGCGATGCTATGGCTATGAGGCAGTTATCTGACAAATACATCAACATGGTGATTAGATCTCTCCCTGTGTGGCCGTTCCGTGGCTCTTTTTCTTCCGTGTGCAGTGTTGGGAGAAATCACCATGGAGCCAAAAGAATGGAAGGGAAACAGACTCTTAAAACGGCTAAAGTTAGTCACGGAAGAGATTTGCCAGCTCTGAAGTGCTATCTGTGAAGATTTAGTGGTAGTACTACAGTTTGCTCTCTGAGCACTGAAATATGTCTAGTGATTTTGACATGTACAGATTCCAGAAGATGCTTAATTATATACAAGAAGATAGAGATCTAGGCTAATTAATTCCTTCCTAACACTCTAAATCCTAGATTAGATAAACAGATCCTTATGTCATACTTTATTCATTGTTGCTCAGTTGAATCGTATCATGCTGTTTTATCATTTTCCATTAAAAAAACTTACTATACTTATAAGTACTCTAATGCATTAAGCATAGAGAAGCACCTTACGTTTGCCCTACCCATCATTAACTTGTATCAACATGCAGATGTCTGTGCATTTGCAATGATAGTCTATATCAAAAGGAATTATAAGCAAAGTTATATAATCCCAAATCAGAAAAAGTTGGGTCAGTAGGCAAAATGCAAATAAAAACGCAGTGTTTCTTACATTTACTTTACATTTTTATTTCATTGCAGACAGTGTGAACCCAAGATATTTCATGTTTTGTCTGGTCAACTTTCATTTGTTAATATACATCCATTCCCACATTTCAGGCCTGTAACAAATACCAAAAAAAGTTGAGACGGTAAAGCATTTACCACTTTGTAATGTTGCTATTCCTTCTCACAACAATTAAAAGGCGTTGTGGCATTGAGGATACCAAGGGATGAAGTCCTTCGGGTATTATTTTGTCCCATTCTTCCTGTCATTGTCACATCTTTCATTTAAAAATTCTCCACACACTCTGTATTGGGGACCAGTCAGGACTTCAGGCCTGCCAGTCCAGTACTCGTTCTCTCTTCTTCCACAGCCATGCCTTTGTAATGTGTGCAGCATGTGGTTTTGCATTGTCTTGTTGCAAAATGCATGGACGTCCCTGGAAAAGATGAAATCTTGAAGGCAGCTTATGTTGCTCAAAGATCTCATTGTACTTTTCTGCATTAATGCTGCTATCACAGAAGTGTAAATGACCTTTGCCAAAAGCACTGACACTGACACAACCCATACCATGACAGAGCCTGGCTTTTGGACTGGTTGTTGATAACAGTCTAGATGCCGCTTTTGGTCTTTGGTCCCAAGGAAAAAAAAAAAAAAAAAAAAGATCTGGAATACTGACTGATCTGACCACAATAAACATTTCCACTGTGTGATGGTCCATCCAAGATGCCTCAAGTTGACACTACTTCTGGACATGGTTAAAATAAGGCATCTTCTTTGCAAAGTAAAGTAGCATTTCTGAAAGTAACTCTGTTTTGTAGTGCTTGACAAAGCTAAGGCAAAGTAATCTCTTCCCCTTGTGGTTATATCAGCTATTGCTGAATGGCAGTTCTTGATGCCGTGCCATCTGAGGCGCCAGAGATCATGAATATCTAGCTTAGGCTTGTGCCTTTGTCCTTCAGCATTCCTCCAGATTTCTTGAAATGTTTAATGATATTATGCAAATCCCTTCTAGTAATTGAGGAACATTGCTTTTAAACATTTCAATAATTTTCTCACACATTTGGTGCCAAACTGATCCTCTGCCCATCTTTGTTCAGCTTTTCATGGAGACTGCATTTACACCAAATCATGATTACAATCACCTGTTGACATCACATCATTATTTAAGGTTTTTCAAAACCTCATTAATAGTCCCATATTACCCCACCCCAACATTTTTTCTTGGACTGTGTTGCAGGCCTGAAATTCGAGAATCATTTTGTCTTTTTTGCATTTTCCATACTGTCCCAACTTTTTTCTTATTTGGGGTTGTATTTAGTAAGTAAAGAAGACATTAAAACATATGAATGACTTGATGATTTATTACATGAAAGTAGTATGTTTCTAACTCTAAGTGCCTCCACTGTCTTCTTTCATCTGAACAGACTGCTCTTCCAAGATCTGTGGCTGATTCCTCACTCAACATGACCACTGGCATGAACAGCACAGCATACCGATCATCTTGTCAAAATACAGCTGTACTTGTCCAGTGCATCAGATTCCGGAGCTGTGTGGAATGGCAGAGGTACTGAGGGAAAAGACTTGTATGAAATTGTGGGATGGTAGGTGGGGTGCAGGAAATGAGGGTATGCAGGGGTTTGAGTTTCTTTCTAAGAGGAGGCCAATCTAAAGTGACCTTGCATAAATAATACTCTGAAGGCTCCTTTAACCTTTCTATTCATAGCATAAATGTCAACATGGCAAACATCTCAGTGGTAAGAAGCTGAATATGAAAAAAAAAACTATAAGCAGAGGGTAGAGCCCCCAGTAACAAGATTATATGGGTCAATTAAGGCATAACTCATTCCTTGCAACCTTTTACAGCCCACTAAACCTATGAACATCATTAAAAGCACTAAGGAAGAAAGTGAGATGCGTTTTCTAAAATCCACTCCTGACCTATTAGTATAAACTTATAACTGGGTCTTACAAGTGGTCAGTTTTATTGTATGCTTGTTGATCCTGGTTCAGGAAAGACTGTGAATGTGATCAGCTGACGTGGGTTAAGATAATTTTTTTACACAGTTTATCACTAACAGTATTAACGTTCTTCTCAGAAAGCAAATTGGTGTGAACTGGTATATGGTGTTTAACTTGCTATTTCAGAGCTGATTGAAAGGGTTAGCGAGCACATGGCCAAGTGTCGGTAAACAGTGGCATTTTCATGAAAACGACTAATGAAGGCACCATGGTATAGTAATAGTATAGTCCTAATACTGACGAGTCATAGTAGAAGATTAGTTGTTCGAATCATGATGTGTTGATTAGTTGACGGTGCTTCGGTCTTCAAATGAAAAGGGTACCTGTATATGCCCATAGCACCGCTGCCACCTATTGGACATATTATTATTATTGGACATGCTAGCTTAACCGAAATTTCTCACCGAGAAATGAATACAAACATTGTAACTCCCACTACATAATTAGCTACAAAAGCACTGCGATTATAGATTTAGAAATATTTCTCTAGATAAAACAGTTTCAAGGTGTTTGTTCTGTAACCTCTCTATTTAGCTTCACACATATTGAAACGTTTTTCTTGAGGGATCTAATTTACACAGTAAACAATATGTCAGTATTGACAATATGGTCAGTAATGACCATGTATAATAAATGTGAATAATAATAAGACAAAGGAATCCACATTATCTGAACCAACAGGGCTAGTCAGACATTGAGAAATGTCATCCCAGGAAAAAAATTACTGTGAATTTTCATACTAAAACTGTGAATTGCTTGACAGTTCTAATGTGAATTTTCATATTTTGACCATGAAGTTCACAGTTCTACTATGAAGTTCTGGTGGTAATTTGGCCACTTCATGGCTCTACTGTCAAATTTCATAGTACAACTGTAAACTTGGTGGACTATGAACTGACCATGAATCATTTCACAGTTCTACTATGATTTTTTTATGGTAATTTGGCCACTTCATGGTTCTACTGTGGAATTTCATAGTACAACTGTAAACTTGGTTGACTATGAACTGGCCATGAATTATTTCACAGTTCTACTATGAATGTTGATGGTAATTTGGCCACTTCATAGTTCTACTGTCAAATTTAACAGTACATTTTTTCCTGGGATCACTTGGATGTAGGGTTTTTGTGGTTACCTGTGCATGACAGGCATAGAGTGTCCATGGTGTTCTTGTCATCTCTCCTAACACAAAGACATCATTCTGCTTACACATGCTTTAGAACGCGCCAGTGACGTCGACCATAACAGCGAGCTGAGGGTTTCAGATAGGCCCACTCCACTGGAGTGTTAAGCCATTAAAAATAATGAGTTTTTTCTGGTCGCAAAACACCCTTGTGGTTCTGTCAGCTCCAGTTGAGCCCTTCCAGACAGTCTGTGTCAGCTCTGGCACAAGAGACTAGATCTATCGTTCCACTTTGCATAGTATTTAATTTCACAGTATGAATCTGGCAATAGTTTTGCACTGTGTATCCATTACACTGTTCTGCATATTCTCAAGAAGGTTTGAACATGCAATCTTGTCACAAGTTTTAAAGTCCAAATGACACTTCCTTCACACGACCAATAAATCACATCTTTTTGAGTCTGTCTACTATGGTCATACACTCTGCCAAAACCGAATATGCAGTCCTATTTTATCTTAACGAACCATTTTCTACCCTAATTGATTCCGAAAATCACATCTGCACACCATCTGCAGTTTTCCAGAATTCAAAGTGAGCAACATGTCTCAGTTTATAAATAATTGGGCAACCTTTGAGGGTAAAGCTGGTCTTTTAGGACGGAGCGGTTCTCAACTCAGTTGGGAAAGTGATGCTTTCATGTGACATGTCCCATAGTCTTATGGTAGGTTTAGTTACGACTTATTACCTAGAGCCAGTGTTAGACAGCAGACAACTTAATAGCTTAAACTCGTTCCCTGCTAGTCTCTGTCACTGAGATCTCACACTATGGAGACTGTGTCTGTTTCCCAAATCATTTGGCATCAGTACAGATAATCTTGCTGTTTTCCCACAAAATGATTTGCTCTCTGATCACTACCTCTTATATAGCCCTATAATGTCTGTTATCTCTGTGTCTGCTACTTCTGCTTTGTTTATTAATAACCTACCAGACTTAATGATTAAATCACCATCAGAGATCAATCAGTTTGAACATGCAGCCCACCAGTGAGAATGCCTGTGTTGCTCAACTATAGATAATTTTTCTCCAACTTGGATCAAACGAATTAGGGAAAAACCAGGGTACAACGACGACACCTGTACCTTTAGATGAACCACTTGGAATTTAGAACACAAGTGGCAATATAGTAAATTGGAGATAATTCAGCTTGCTTGGAGTAAGAGTATGGCAGATTATAAACACGTGTTACTAAAGCAAAATCTTTCCTACCTATTCCTCCACATTTTTCCCTAATACAGAAAAATAAAGGCAATCTTAGGTTTCATTTTAATACACTCTCCAGATTACCTAGAAACTTTACAGAAATTGGCTAGAATACTTGACCTTATAATATATTACATACCCAATTAGAAATACCAAACTTCCCTGCTCAACTATCCTAAGTCATTATGTTGATTACTTGATACAGTTCTTAAGAATTCATATCTAATATTACAGAGCTATTAATTACTATTTTAAATTCACCACTTATCCTTGGCTATGTTCCCAAATCACTTAAATGTCTGATTATTAAAAAACCTAACCTTGACCCTAGTGTGCTGTCTAATTATAGACCAATTTGAAACATCCTGGTTTCATCATCAGCTGTGACATGGTATTTATGAAGCAATGTAGGATTTAGGCCCACCATAGCTCCAAAACATTACTTGAGATTTTTCTATTAATGTCTTAATCAAAGTAAGAACATATTTTTATATTAAATTAAGTACAGCTTTTGACCCTATAAGATCATGATATTTTACTGAATAGGCTGTGTTCAGAATTAACTAATCACATTCAAACTCATATTAAATAGTTAATTAAAGTGACTCTGATTAACCAATGAACATTTAGCTGTTCTAGTAGAATTGTCCTGACATTTACCTAGATGCATCTTACAGCAAAAGCCATGATCGACAAAGAGCTTACAAAGCATCAAAGTGATCTCATTGCTGAAAGGTATCAGACAGGAACAGGGTGCAAAAAAATTCCAAGGCATTAGAAACACCATGGAACACAGTGAAGACATCAACAAGTGGATAAAATATGGCACAATGGTGACATTACCATGACCTGAATGTCCCTCCAAATAAAAAACATGAATACAACTGCTCAAGGAGTCTGCCAAGAGGTCTACAGCTACTTCTTGTGATAACATTCTCCCGTATTTTTCATATGTCTGGGCTGTGCGGTAGGGTGGCAAGAAGAAAGCCTTTTCTCACAAATAAAGATATCCAAGCCCAGCTTTATTTTGCAAAACCATAAATCATGTCTGCCAAAAGCATGAGGGCAAATGTGTTATAGTCTGTTGAGACCATGGTTGAATTTTTTGGCCAGTAATTCCAAAAGGTATGTTTGGTACAAAATCTATGCTGTGCATCACCAATAGAACACTATGCAAAAAGTGAAGCATAGTGGTGGCAGCATTATGTTTGGGGCTATTTTTCTTCAGCCGGAACTGGAGCTTTAATCAAGGCGGAGGGAATTATGAACAGTTGTCAAATATCACTCAATTTTGGCACAAAACCTCAGGCCATGGTGATGATAGACTCCTACCCAAAAAGACTGAATGCTGTCATAAACTCAAAAGGTGCTTCCACAAGTATTAGTTTAAGGGTATGCATATACAGTCTATCTCTCACCCTCGCCAAGCTTAAAATGTGACAAATGTATTGCCAGCAATGAAACTCTACCTCGTTTAGCCATTATTTACATTTACATTTACAGCATTTAGCAGACGCCCTTATCCAAAGCAACTTACAATTGGTACAGTCTTACAGTCTTACAATCCAAGCAATTGTGGGTTAAGGGTCTTGCTCAAGGGCCCAACAGTGGCAGCTTGGCAGAGGTGGGATTTGAACCCTGGACCTTCTGGTCCATAGTCCAGTACCTTATCCGCTAGGCTACCACAGTCCCATTATGTTTCAGACCGTCGGTAGTTGGCACTTTAATCCTACTTTAAACTTCCAACGCCGGATGATGTACAGCCCCTGTCTGGTATCAGAGGATCTGGTATACCTAGGTGGAGAGGTCTGGGTCCTGCCCATGCCCATGTGGGTTTACTCTGGTTTCCTCCCACAGTCCGAAGACATGCGTGTTAGATTAATTGACTACGCCCAAGGAGCCCTAGTTTGTATGAGTGTGTGTGAATATGTGTGCGCTGTGATGGATTGGTGCCCTGTCTAAGGTTGTTCCTGCTTTGCACCCTATACTGCTGGCTAGGCACCAGCTCTCCCATGAGAGAAGCAGATAAGAAAGTGAAGTGAAGTGAAGAGGTCTCATTAAAGGTGGAAAAAATGTGAATGATTCATCTTCATTTTATTTTATAGATTAAAAAACAGGCATTTAACAGGACTGTGTAGACTTTTTATATCCACTGTGTATTCTCTATTCTTTTTTAAAGCAATTTATTTTATTTTTTACAAATATATGTTCTGATTTATTTAGTATATTCTACATTTTATGATATTCTATTTTATTTATTATATTTTACACTTAATTATATTCTCTATTTTACGGTACTTATTCTCTTTATCTTCTATCTATTTAATGTATTCATAAATTTAGTACTAATTTAATTTGATTAAATTTAATGCTTACATGTAACATCTAGGCTGTGCAGTGTAACTATTGGTTACACTGCTTTAAGACAATGCTCTATTGTAAAAAGCACTATGTAAGTAAATCTTGACTGGACTTAAGTTTATCTTTGTGAACCCTCAGTTCTGACACCCCACCACTGTGGTATGTGGGGTGTCAGAACTTGTGCATGTGGGGTTCAGGCGCCACTCGGCTGCTCTGCTGGAATCTTCATGTGTCATCTGCAGCTGTCTCAGACAAAACTTCAGACATGTCAGGCAACACTTGAATCTCACATGCAGTCTTCCATGCAACTGTTAACGCATATCTTTTTATAACCCTGACAGTCTGCAGTGGACTCATGTTGCTTGTGTAGCATGAGCTAATGAAGGAAACATGAAAACACCAAAGAACCAGGCATCAAACAAACAGAAATTCAATGTAAGTTGCACATACAGAAATGTACTCGAATGAATGTGTGATCCAACAGCTCTTTTCTTGAGTGGTTATATGCAACTATTGTATTTTAATGTCAGACGTGTTCTACTATTTACCAACATGCTACTGACATATTGGTCAGTGTCAATTGGTAAATTGATTGATTGAGCATTAAATAATGTCTCTCAGATATAAATTATCTGCTTATATTTTTGTCTATCTGTACTTTATATCTTATTTATCTTAGGTTTTTATCAGCATTCCTCGGCATACAAAATGCGAAGAAAGCTTACTATACGTTATGAACTGTCTCCATCTGCTGGTCAGCCGCAGTAGGAAAGGCATGTTGTAGATATAAACTTCATATATGCTGGAAAAAATACTGTGATTTTAAAAGAATGTAACCCACATATTTGGCTGGTGATAAATCTATATCTCCACTTTGGCTCACTGATATGACTAGCGATCTAAGAAGCTTATATTATGCAAATGAGGTTTACGTGTAAGTAAACAAATCTCAGTAGCATACAGGCACAATATGCCCTGGCTCAGAGCTGGCATTACAATTCATTTCAAATGCACCTGATAGAGTTAAGGTAAGGGCTCTAAGCAAGCCAGTCAAGTTCTCCAATTTGTCTAAATAAATTTACCTCATTTGATTAAGTTAGTAGGGACAAATGAGGTCATTATTTCAGTATTGCATAATTATGTGATGTTGTCAGTTGTGCCCCAGTTCGCATTATATCAAGATTTGAATATTCAGTAAGAAGTTATACACCATTTTGTACTGTCATACAGACAGTACTTGGATCATAAATCTATAATCAAACCAATGTGTTCCTATGATACACATCCTGCACAAGCCTAGTTGAGTCTACAGATAGACATTGTAACATAATTTTGGTTCCCTGCCGTTAGTGTGCTTTAAACCTTTGATATTTACCCATGTAAACAATTTATTGTTTAAAAATGTCCTGCCACACAGCATGCAAATTCACTATAGGCACTGCATTTCCCATTATGCCCCAGCATCTTTCCAAAAGCTTCAGCGGCTTTCAGTCAAAGCCAGTTTCTTTTGGTTTTAACATAGCAAAAGTACATATTAGACCAGTACAGTGGTGCTTGAAAGTTTGTGAACCCTTTAGATTTTTCTATATTTCTGCATAAATATGACCTAAAACATCATCAGATTTTCACACAAGTCCTAAAAGCAGATAAAGAGAACCCAGTTAAACAAATGAGACAAAAATATTATACTTGGTCATTTATTTATTGAGGAAAAAATGTTCCATTATTACGTATTAGTGAGTGGCAAAAGTTATTTGAACCTTTTGCTTTCAGTATCTGGTGTGGCAATAGCTGCAACTAAAACGTTTCCTGTAAACTGCTGAATCAGGTCCGGCACACCGGCTTGGAGGAATTTTAAGCCCATTCCTCCATACAGAACAGCTTCAGCTCTGGGATGTGGATGGGTTTCCTCACATTGTAACTGCTCACTTCAGGTCCTTCCACAACATTTCGATTGGATTATTAGGTCAGGACTTTGACTTGGCCATTCCGATAACATTAATTTATTCTTCTTTAACCATTCTTTGGTAAAACGACTTGTGTGCTCTTAGGGTCGTTGTCTTGCTGCATGACCCACCTTCTCTTGAGATTCAGTTCATGACAGTATTGTCCTGACATTTTCCTTTAGAATTCTCTGATATAATTCAGGATTTATTGTTCCATCAATGATGGCAAGCCAGGCCCAAAAAGGCAGGCAGCAAAACAGGCCCAAACCCAGATACTACCCCCACCATGTTTCACATATGGGTGGGATAAGGTTCTTATGCTGGAATCAGTGTTTTTCCTTTCTCCAAACATCCGGAGCGGCTTTCTTTTAAACCAAAAAGTTCTATTTTGGTCTCATCCCGTCCACAAACATTCCCCAATAGCCTTCTGGCTTGTCCACGTGATCTTTAGCAAACTGCAGACGAGCAGCAATGTTCTTTTTGGAGAGGAGTGGCTTTCTCCTTGCATGCACACCATTGTGTTCAGTGTTCTTCTGGTGGTGGACTCATGAACATTAACATTAGGCCAATGTGAGAGAGGCCTTCAGTTGCTTAGAAGTTACCCTGGGGTCCTTTGTGTCCTCACCAACTATTACATGCCTTGCTCTTGGAGTGATCCTTTGTTCATGCCATGAAACACTTCCACAAACGTGTTGTGAAGAGCAGACTTTGATAGATCCCTGCTCTTTAAATAAAACAGGGTGCCCATTCACACCTGATTGTCATCCCACTGATTAAAAACACCTGACTCTAATTTCACCTTCAAATTAACTGCTAATCCTAGAGGTTCATATACTTTTGCCACTCACTAATATATAATATTGGATCATTTCTCTCAATAAATAAATGACCAAGTATAATAATTTTGTCTCATTTGTTTAACTGGGTTCTCTTTATCTACTTTTAGGACTTGTGTGAAAATCTGATAATATTTTAGGTCATATTTATGCAGAAATATAGAAGATTCTAAAGGGTCCACAAACTTTCAAGCACCACTGTACATGGTTGCATAGCATTTTACATTTATTGTCTAGCAACAGATCACAAAGAGAATGAAACATCATTCATTTTATTGCTCTGTTTAAATCAGTTAGTACAGTAGCATGACCTCCAGGTTTGTTCACGTAATTTCTTACTACAGAACATAGCACCAAACATAAAAAGTACATACTGCACATATACAGTTAAAATTGGCCTCTGTAAAAATATCTTTGGATAACGCATGCCCAAAGCGCCCTGGTATTTCCTTTCATCCTAGTAACTAGATCTCATCAGTATGCATTCTTTGCACTTCAAGTATACATATTAAAAAGTTAATACATGTATATATGTTAGACATTCAATTTCTACACATTTCATGTGCACCTAGTAATAATTTCATTTGATACAGACTTCTGTGTTTATATCTCTGCAAATCTGAAGTTTTGTTAGCTGCTCAGAGATTTCCATTAAACCTGTTCTAATAGCCCTTTAAACCAAAAACGAGTGGAAAAGACATAAAAATGTCCCTGTATTCAAATACATATACCTATAACACTTTGGTCAATGCCAAATCAATTCTGGTTAGCACCACAAACAATAGAAAACCAAAGGCATGACATATGACACATTCAGTTAACATGAACATTAAATTATAGTAACCTGTTACGCAGATAAGTATGCAAAGATCTGTGATGTGTTCTTCAAAAAAGGCATTTTTTAAACCCAGTATTGTACATAGCGGTAATTCCAGTAGTAAATAGCACCAGTATATTAACAATTTTACAGGAAGTTAATTGCATTTTTAATGGCATTGCATTTTTATTACTTGCACTTAAAAATGCAATGCCACTTCTGTAACGTCCAGACAAACATAATGGTTCGCCATTGGTAGTAGTCATAGCAACAAAACAATATACATATCTACATACATTATTGCAATTATAAATATGATCACACAAATAGTTAAAATACATATTATGAAGTAAAATGCAAATTACGAATAGTCATGGTGGCGAGAGGTAGGGTCAGATTCTTATTCTACTACAAGTTAAACAACCAGTCTGGACAGGAATATACATGACCTGCAACTTAAATGACTCTACTGGTCGAATAAAATAATGGAACTTGGATACGGACTGATTGTACACAGTTTTTGATTGATGGTCCATTGCCATCAAGAACATTAAGTATACCAATACAATACTGAGTTGGCAGCTAAAAACAAATCTAAACAGTATAACCACAACCTTGGTCAGGTTTTCTTCACTGATTTTCTGATCAGAGATCACTTACTTTCTTGGCTATATACATTATGGTGCTAGATTTAATTCATAGTTACTTCTACCCTGCAATAGGTTTGCTTCACAGTCATTTATAGTGCTCTGTGATGGCATGTGAAAGACTTTTGAGTTTTGTCTGAGTGTCACAGGGTCACTAACTTCACACTACCATCGTATAATATCACTTTGAATGCAAATGTTGCTCATTAGCACAACCTCAACATATGAGAGCCCTAAACATTCATAAACAGTCCACATTCTGCTATGTACATTTCAGATTTGCTCTTGTCAGATTGTGTCTTTTCATTTGATAAGGCAGAAATATTAAATTGTTAACATGTTTTAGCAAAACTATTCACTCCTCAGTCAATGTCATATAGCTGTAGAGGGAACGGCTATTGATTAGCAATTTTTACTCTTTGCAGATACTTGGAGCCCATCCTTTTTGGGGACACATTATCCAAGTTATGTAAATAAATAAAATCACTATCATGAAAGCCTTCTGGAGCTTTCCTAATGCTGACCTTGTGAATGCTGACTACATTTCTGCATTCTGAGTTACTCCTCCAGCTCTGATCAGGAGTAATGTACTGTAAATGTTAGTGTGGTACGTGTCAGACCAGATGATGAACACTTTCTCTGACAACCCTGAATAATAGTGTATAAAACTAGGATACTGATTTGACTATGTTATTACATAATTCTTTCTTTATTCTGACAGTTACACTATATATTATATACTATAATTATTAGGTGATGTGCCCATCCTGTTTGCCTTGTCTTCCACTAAACTCTACTGAGAGATAACCAGTATAAACAACCTTCAAGATTTTAAAATAATTCAAAATAAGGAGCCTGGATATGGCAGGATTTGTCATCAGACCAAAAATTATGCACACAAAACAGCCTAATATACGTCACCTATTTCCTAATGAAAATGAAGGCCAGGGACGTAATGCAATAATATAGTGCATTGTGTATAATGATGTACATTATAGTCTGATTATTTATCTGTACATACCCCGTCATACTGTGCATGTGACTGCACAAAGTAGTTCGTCTGATTCCAGGAGTTTATGGAGGGCAACTCTAACTGGCCTACTTGCATCCTGATCGTTAACAAGAGCGACCAAAGCTTTAGTAGATCCAGAGTGTGCAGGACTTTTCCCAATAAAGACTGCAGAGACCATAGGCCTCATTTCACCTGCAAGAAGGTCCACAGTGGCCCTCATCTGCTTTCTGCAAACACCTCGTCACCATCTTTGCATGCACAGACCAACAGTACTTCGCATGCATTTATCTAGTTACAGTCTGTCACAAATACACATTCCAGCAACCCTAAGACTGATGGATCTGTTCACTTGCACACTTTGCTTGACCTGATATATCTCTATAATATAGATTTCATTTGAGTCTTTTTCACTGGATTTGGACTTGCAGGCCAGTATGAGGATGAGGCAGACACTTTCCACAGAATCCTCCACAGCGGCCATAGATTCGGGCTCCATCCTGCACAACACAGTAGGGTACAGCTGAGTTCATGAATGGCAAGGAGCTTTAGTTATTGTTCATATCAAATGTCAGAATGCACAAATGTGATCAAAGTGAATGTCACTTGAGTATGGCCATTGATGCCATATGGGATGGTTTGATTTAAAAAAAAAAAAAAAACTAACATTTACATTTACAGCATTTAGCAGATGCCCTTATCCAGAGCGACTTACAATTGGTACAATCTTACAATCCAAGCAATTGTGGGTTAAGGGTCTTGCTCAAGGACCCAACAGTGGCAGCTTGGCAGAGGTGGGATTTGAACCCTGGACCGTCTGGTCCAAAGTCCAGTACCTTAACCACTAGGCTACCACAGTCCCAGAATTTAATGAAGAAAGTTTGCTAGAGTTTACACACACTGGTGACTCAGAAAAACTTCAATAAATACTTTTCACAACAGAGGTGATCAGAAAAGCGTCTGTAAATACACAAGATATTAAACCCTGGTGCAGATAAGCTTATGCTTCAACAGTGAAAGATGACATATGGTTCCAGTCCTGTCAGTGGCAGTAGGCGCAGGGACATCAATAAGGAATCTTGATCTCTCCTGTTTACTATAAACACCATGCATTTATAAACCCACCCTGCCTTGAGTTAACAGTTCAGGCTTCTGGTGTAAATGTGTGGAGAATGTTTCTTTTTGGCACCAAATGACACTTCACCAGCACAAGTCATCTCAATCTGGTTCCATGAACATCACAGTGTTTTTCCTTTCAGTGACCAGATCTGAATCTAACAATTCACCTTTGGGTTGTAGTAGAAGAGGATATTCACAGAATGAATGTGCGGTTGACAAATTTGAAATAATTACTTTGAACGTCAACATGGACTCAAAACTTATGTTACACAGATGCCATTGAAAACAAAGTGATGTCCTATATAGTAAGAGCTACATTAGTCCAGGTACGAAGACATGAAGAAATTAAGATTTTTTTTCATGTTAGGCTTCACTACCTCTGATCGATGGACTTTGACCGAAACGTAGTTGCCATGGGAGACCCATTTAGTCGATTCAGAAACCTTCAGTCCTGTCCCAGAGAGATTGATGCTGAATTGACCCTGCAGAATAAGAGAATAATTAATAAATATATAATTTTACACTTTTGTCCCCAAAGTTGTTGGTTGTAACTTGTAAGACTGTTACCTGAGGACATCTAGCAGCACTGTAACAGTCACCAGCAGTGGCAAAAGGAACCGGGTGCCCAAGTAGGGTTTTAGAAAACTGCACATCTGTGGCTACAGCAAACACATAATACAGTTAAGGACCAAACATTATATATATATACAGTGGAGGAAATAAGTATTTGATCCCCCACTGACTTTAAAAGTTTTAATACAAAAAAATTAATGAAACATCTCATAATTTTATGCCAGCTTTATTTTAACAGTGACACATAGAATATCAAAAGAAAAACTGAGAAAATTACATGAAATGAGAAATAAAAATTAATTTGAATTTGATTGGAGGAAATAAATATTTCACCCCCAAGTAAAACATCATTTAATACTTCGTGGCAAAACCCTTGTTGGCAAGCACAGCAGTCAGACGTTTCTTATAGTTTTTTATAAGGTTTGCACACACTTCAGGAGTAATTTTGGCCCACTGCTCTCTGCAGATCATCTCCAAATCCTTAAGGTTTTTAGGCATGCATTTGGAAGCTTCAGCTCTCTCCATAGATTTTCCATCGGATTGAGGTCAGGAGACTGGCTAGGCCATTCCATGACCTTGAGTAGGACTAAGGACTATCCTGAAGAATCGTAAGAAGACTCTCACAAAATTAGATTTCAGAACATTAAGCTGTTTCAAGATGACCAATTACAAGAAGGCTCAATGAAGTTTTTTTTTTGGATGCCTTTGCTGTCCAAAAAGAACAGTGGCTCAAATTTCTGGCACTTTATGGCAAGCATGATTGTCAGTGGTTTTGTTATGTTCTCTAGAGTGATGGAATTGCTTGAGCCCATAACATGGAATTGTTTTTTGTAGAGGTGCATAAAGGGCTCTTTCATACAACTCTACTCTTTACTTATTTAAGGCGTTGATTCATCAGTTCTTAAACGGCTTGCAAAGTTTTCCTTGTTTAAAATCATTAGTCAAAAACCAACTATGTAATGTGATGATGAGACCTGCCATTGAACAATGGGATTTGCATGCAGATACTTTTATGAGTCCCCATCAATTTGGATGTTGGTGTAACGTGGTGATGAGAGCTGGCATTAATCAATGGCATTTGGCTGCAGATGTATTTTCGAATCTCCATCAGTTTGGATGTTGGTGAAATGAGATGATGAGACCTGGCACTGAACAATGGTATTTGGCTGCAGACCTACTTATGAATCCCTATCGATTTGGATGTTGACCAGTGTTTATAGGCTGTCTTGCAAGCAAATTCGTCCCTTCCTTTGGCAGGTGTACTTTCCCAGAATCAACTGGGAACACCACTCATGTTAAATACTCACAGGATTTGTTGTTTTACACATGTCTGAACCTAGTCAACATGTGAAAATCCAAACCAAATAAAACTGTTTCTGATTATGATTTGAATCCCAATGCGATAATGTAAGTGTTTCTTGTATAATGTATAATAGAATGTATAATATAAGGCCCAGCATATTGACAACAACATGGAAACAACAGCAACAGAGCCAAGCAAGCCATAAAATACTACAGACACTAAATGTATACGTTAATATAGCTATTGCTAATGTAATAAAAATCAAGACAGTGCAGAGATGTTTCTATATAAAACATGTCTTATAAAAAAAACCTCAGTAGTTTTCCTCATAGTTCACAAAATCACTGAAAGCACAGAGTAGTTTCTCTGGAGAGGCATCATTAATCATTGTTCACATCCTACTCACTGATTATTCGCATGGTGTCAAGGTCCAGTCTCACTCTGTGGAAAACAGTATAGCCCATTGCAGGGTAGTCATTCCTGCAAGCACAATCCTGATGCCTGCTGCCATTTTGGGGACACTCAAAAGGGTTGTTCAGTCTGGTATTGGACATTATGAAAGAAAATGAGAAAACATTTCTTCTTTATATTGTAAAGAATACAAGGCATGATACTTCAAATCCAAGATAAAATGACCATAAAGCAAATCATACCTGTATCTGTACACCTCAGAGTAATTGTCAGTTTGGCTACTACGTAGAGTCACATACTCTTTTGGAAAGTCAGTCTGCATTTCTGCACAGTAAACCTGGAGAATTCGTAATTTTACTCGGAGGTAATGTTCGCCATCTTGCATAATGCCTTCTCTCATCTGGAGCTCCTTGCAAGTGGAGAACAACTGACCTGAAATAAGAACAAATCACCTTAAATCAATGGAACACTCCACTCTACACAATAAACAAGTAAATGTTATCCTGTTTCACTTGTTCCAAATGTGATTTCCACATAGACTGAGGAAGGCTCTCTTGGGTTCACTGACTGGCGTTTGTATATGGCAGCTGAGCCCACACTTTGTGGAAGTAATCATATCACTATAATTTCTTCCAAGCCTGACTTGGCAGGAAAATTCACAGCAGAAAGTTCTAGCTGTAGGAAATAAGCAACTAAAAACCAGAAATGTCTTGGTGTTCAGGCATTTCTCTATTAGTATCAAGAAGTAGGTCATAACTAGCATAGAATGAAGCTGAATGGCAAGATCTCCTCTCAAGATATTAAACAAAATAATTGGCTGATTTACACAAACCTGCCCAGTAAAAGTCTTTCAGAGAGTATTAAACAGCATATAATCAAAAATCACAGGCAACAAGAGCAGAGTCTTCCACTGAAAAACTGACCGAAATGGTGATATGTGCAAAGAACCAACCTGGATTGTATTCCCTTCATAACTAAGTTATGAAGGCAATACACAGTGGTGCTTGAAAGATTGTGAACCCTTTAGAATGTTCTATATTTCTGCATAAATATCACCTAAAACACCATCAGATTTTAACTCAAGTCCTAAAAGTAGATAAAGAGAACCCAGTTAAACAAATGATCAAATATTACATATTAGTGAGTGGAAAAACTATGTGAACCTCTAAGATTAGCAGTTAGTTTGAAGGTGAAATTAGAGTCAGGTGTTTCAATCAGTGTGATGACAATCAGGTGTGAGTGGGCACCCTGTTTTATTTAAAGAACAGGGATCTATCAAAGTCTGCTCTTCACAACACGTTTGTGGAAGTGTATCATGGCACGAACAAAGGAGATTTCTGAGCTCAGAAAAAAGAGTTGTTGATGCTCATCAGGATGGAAAAGGTTACAAAACCATCTCTAAAGAGTTTGGACTCCACCAATCCACAGTCAGACAGATTGTGTACAAATGGAGGAAATTGAAGACCACTGTTACCCTCCCCAGGAGTGGTCGACCAACAAAGATCACTTCGAGAGCAAGGGGTGTAAATAGTTGGCGAGGTCACAAAGGACTTCAGTGTAAATTCTTCTAAGCAACTGAAGGCCTCTCTCACATTGGCTATTGTTAATGTTCATGAGTCCACCATCAGAAGAACACTGAACAACAATGGTGTGCATGGCAGGGTTGCAAGGAGAAAGCCACTGCTCTCCAAAAAGAACATTGCTGCTCGTCTGCAGTTTGCTAAAGATCACGTGGACAAGCCAGAAGGCTATTGGAAGAATGTTTTGTGGCTGGATGAGACCAAAATAGAACTTTTTGGTTTAAAAGAAAAGTGTTATGTTTGGAGAAAGGAAAACACTGCACTCCAGCATTAGAACCTTATCCCATCTGTGAAACATGGTGGTGGTAGTATCATGGTTTGGGCCTGTTTTGCTGCATCTGGGCCAGGACGGCTTGCCATCATTGTCGTTCTAACAAAGAATGGTTAAAGAAGAATAAAGTTAATGTTTTGGAATGGCCAAGTCAAAGTCCCGAACTTGTGTGAAAATCTGATGATGTTTTAGGTAATATTTATGCAGAAATATAGAAAATTCTAAAGGGTTCACAAACTTTCAAGCACCACTGTAAATGGCATCTTGCCTTTAGTGGCTAATTATAAGTTGCCATCCAGTTAGAAGAATCTAGCTGCTAGAGGAAAGACTTTGTAAGACAACAGACAGCATTTTGCTTTTTTGTATTTAGTCACACGCACCTACAGCAAGACACACCTGCTAGACAGTGACCTAGCAAACTAGCAAACTACAGACACACACAAGGGGGGGGGGGGTGATATAAGGAGGCTGAAGGTGGTAGAGAGCTGATACCTTGCCTAATAAGCAGATAACAAATAAGAATGTCTCTGGCACCACACTACTTAACTCACATCACTGTGTGTGTAGGTAAAGTGACTGGACTATGGACTAACTGGATGAGTTAGGAGGTGAATTGCTGGGTACTTTAGTAGAGTCTGTATAAATTCAGAAGTGATTTGCTCCCTCATTTGGACATTAGTTGCTATGTAGTAAACAAAACATAAGTGTAAAGCATACTGACAGTGTCTCTGTTGGCAAGCAGTCTGGGATGGAGGCCGGCTAGACAGAGAGCAGTTTTCAGAGGGTAGATGTTTATCACTGAGACACTCCACTGTCCTCTCCATCACCCCAGCACCACATGTCTGAGAACACTAAGTAAAAGCATAGGGAAATAGTTATAACTGGTCACAATGGAAAAACTGAATAACTAAAACACAATGTCACATTCTAACACCATTAATCTAATAAACAGAGACTATTATTCTGGCATACACCATGAAGTCATAGATCTTTATATAGGCCACATAAAAAGTAAACACTGAAGTAATACGACATGGATTAGCACACAACACTCTCACATACCTTGCTCCATGGCCCAACTTTCCAGTATGCAGGCACCGGGCAATCTGAGAGCTGGCATGGCCTGGTGTTGAGTGGCATAGACTGTGGGCACTCAGTAGGCGAAACCTGAGTATAGGACTGGACACCAGTACCCTTTAGGTCCCAATCATAGGGCACTGCAGAGCATGAAACCATCCTGTGCTGGTAACCTGAGCCACAGTTCACAGAACACTAAAACACATAAAGATGTTCTTATGAGTGCATGCATGTGTTTACTGCAAGCCATAAGCAACAAGATATATAATGGTTTCCAGAATTACTTTAATGCAAATAAGCACCCAGCAAAGCATGTGATACACAACATTACTTGTTAAACAGGTACAGCTGCACATTTCTGAACGAGCAATAATGGTGATGAAATCGAAACCATTCAACATAGAGGAGTGCAGACAGAAATAATTACGCTTGAATTATAACTGCACATGTGAGCTCAGTTACTAACAAACACTTTACATCATCTGCAAAAAAAGTTACACATTAGCATTCTTGGCTTGCTAGCTAAGCGGTGTGGCAAACACCTTGAATAGAAGTTGAAAATTTAAATTCAATGTCTTTGCTGCTTACGTGTTTAAAATGTTCAGATGCTATTACATCTTTACTGATATACATTGACAGTAGAAGCAAACAGACCAAATAAACAAGAAAACTCTCTAGATTAACAAAATGTACAAAATCTAAAATTAAAAACATTAAACTGTAGCAGGAAGAACAAAGTAAATGCCAGGGAAAAGTGCTGTTTTGCCTATTTAATTTCAGTTAAGCTGTCCATATTTACCATTTGTTCTTATATTTATGTGAAAGGATATTAATGACTCAATTCATGACCTTCATCACTTGTTAGCAGATTTGAACAAACCCAGCTATGATACGGGATTTCAACCCAAAATTATAAATTCTCTGACAGTGTAGAAACACACACCTGCTACCCGGCTGCAGAGAACACAAAATGGCAACCAACTCTGGATGGGCGCCAGTCCATCACAGTGCACAAAAACATACACGCACTTGATCATGCTTGGACACTTTTTATGGAAACACCCATTGACCTAATGTATGTCTTTTTGGGAGTAAACCATTGTACTTGGAAGAATTCACTTCAGACACAGGGAGAATATGCAAGCTCCACACAGGCTTGAGACTTGAGAGGTATGAGGAGACAACACCTCTGCACCATTGGAATTGAGCTTCCCATTGGAAAAACAATGTTGAGTAAATAGTGGAACTGTGGTACTGGACTAGGGACCATAAGTTTTAGGGCTCAAGTTCCAGCACTGCCAATCTGCCAGTGTTGGGCCCTTGAGTAAACCCCTTACCTCACATTTGCTTATCAGTCACAGGTGATTACTTTACGACTGCATGAGAAGACTAGCTTCCTCTTTAATTTCATTACAATTAGGTAATGAAATGTTTACCAAAGTGTCTATACTATTCATTAATCTTGGTGGAATTCAATATTTTAGTAAATCAAATCGAATATCTCATTGTAGCATCAAACTGTTCAGTATTTCGTCAGCTGAACAGCACAGTGCAGTGTGTAAAATCTCATTTGAAGTCTCTGCCACAGCTAACAGACACTATGAAGCCCGTACATCTCTGGGTGTCTATGGCATGTTTATTGGGATTGTCCCAATGGCGGGACTGTGGTAGCCTGGCGGTTAAGGTACTGGACTATGAACCAAAAGGTCCAGGGTTCAAATCCCACCTCTGCCAAGCTGCCACTGTTGGGTCCTTGAGCAAGACCCTTAACACAATTGCTTGGATTGTAAGATTGTATCAGTTGTAAGTCGTTCTGGATAAGGGCGTCTGCTAAATGCTGTAAATGTAAATGTATTGGCAGTGAGTGTTGACATCTCTGTCTTTGCATTTATTCGACAGTACAGCCCTTTATTTATCCCGCCTTAATGCACAGCTTCTATCACAATGATTAGTCGTCCTCTTAAAGAGCCATAACCTTGTGAACTTCTCAAACTTCAATAAAATGGTGCCAATGAGTCTTACAATTTTTACACTATTTACAATTTACAAACGCAACATAACAAAATGTGTTATTATGCTTTGTATTACTCAACACAACAAACTGTAGCTCTACTGGAGGGATATAGCAAGAGCCCTGCTATGGCTGTCCAATAAAATTAAATGACCATATTCCTATATGACGATCCCATATTTTAAAAACCACCAGCTGCCACTGGTATCAGCTGTAAGCCACAATGCATAAGAACGTCTGCTAAATCACTAAAGGCCAATGTAAAATTAATTAACTGTTTCTTCAAGTACTCTAGTTAGCATGCTATGATTCATTAAGCATTACCCACAATAAATCATTCTATACTTCTTAGGCTCTCTTCTTCTATAAAAGGTGTTCCTATATTACATATTTTCCAAAACATAATCAGGACATGAAGCAGGGACTATGGATTCAAACTGAATGTGTAGACAGAAGACTCAGGCAGACCCCGTTCACACTTGGTCATTTCATGCATCTTGAGGATTTTATCTGGATTATCTGGATTAATAATTCTGGTGTAAATTCTATGAATACAACTGTCTCTCCATATCACATTTTGTTACCACATTCCCTAAAAGTACTTTACATCATACCACGTAAATCTGACATTAGTGTCTTTAGACAAAGTAAAAACAGCACACACATTTTTGTCAACAGCAAATGTCTCTTGCATAAAGCACTGGATATAAAACATCAATTGTAAAATGTCCTGCTTAGACTCAGGATCCTAGAGTGACTCTGTGTATCGGACTACTTAATGCTGATGTGCGCATTTTACATTTTACTTGAACTATGACTCCATGACTTATTAGTTTAGATAAATTAGTTTCATTCTTAGATTTATCATCTACGCCGCCCAAGGAGGTCGGGTCCCTTTTTGAGTCTTGGTCCTCCCAAGGTTTCTTCTCATAACGCTTAGGGAGTTTTTCCTTGCCACTGTCGCCCTAGGCTTGCTCAATTTTGGATTGGACGTAGTTATTAGGAGATAATCTAAACTTGTAAAGTTGCTTTGAGACAATGCTCCATTGTAAAAAGCGCTATATAAATAGATCTGACTTGACTTGACTTAAAAGAATGCAGAAAACTCAGCCCAGCCTGGCCTGTGTAGCTGATGCCTGTGTAGAATTGCATGGAATTTCTCTGGGTACTTCAGTTTCTTCCCACACTCTAAAGACATGGGTTAGGTTGACTGGCATCTCTAAAGTGTCCCAGTGTGAGTGTGTATACTTGGATCCTGCTTTGAGAACCAATGTCCAGGGGTGGTTCTCAACTTGCACCCTGTGCTGCCAGTTAGGGCCACCACTATCCCACCCCGCGATACTGAATAAGCACATATTGGAGGTGAGTGAGTGAGTAGAAATTAATGAGCCAAAGTTCTTTAGAGGATAGTAAACAGACACAGTATTAAACAGTACGTATAAAAGCATATGTACACAGAGTCTTATTCTTTAATGGAACTTTACAATACAGATGAAGTCTTATTTACTGTGTGTACACTGTACCGAATAAAGACTTAATATTGATAGCAATACAATATGCAGTAGCTATGTTACCTGAGTCCAGGATGTAGTTACCCAAACGTACTGACAGGGGGCACTGACGCAGGGCTGATTAAGAGCAGGTCTGGATACGGGATCACACCATCTCTCAGACACAGGATTCAACCCTCCGTCCACACACTGGATGGTCCTGTGTCTCATACCATCTCCACAGGAAGCATTACACTAGACAAACAAAAGATATAGGGCAGGAGGGGGCTTTTAAACTGTACTAAATTCTTGAATTTCTTGAGTTACATGCTACCTTTCTTCAATATTTTACTAAATCAAATGGTCACATATCTCACTAAATAAAGTGCCTAGTCCACAAAATTAGTAGTGACCAATGAACATCTCTACTTATTTATCCTTATTTAAAAAAACAGGATCCATAAATATTCAAAATTGGGAAATGCCCCTATACAGTCTTGCTATCCATTAACTATAGGCTTGCAAACTAGCTGCCAATAAATAACATTTTGCATTTGTCACACAAAGTGACACAAATGAGATTTCAGTTTCTATGGGAATAGTGATATTGTTTTTCAAAAGAGATATAATTAACAGATACCAAATCTGTCAGAACACATTTACAATTATATTATTTAGCAGACTATTATGCCTAGGTATTCATTTTTATACACAATTAGAATTTTAACAGGTTGTATGCATAATATATTTGGGACACAATCAATTTAACAGACTAACTAACTGTTGTGATAGATTAGTGGCATCTCCGTATCAGAATCAATTTACATGACTGTACTCTCAGTGATGTATTTATCAGTAGCTAATATGTTATGTACCGTATTTTTCGGACCATAAAGCGCACCGGGTTATAAGATGCAATATCAATGATAGAGTGCTAACGGGTCTATTTTCATACATAAAGCGCACCGGGTTATAAGACGCATTAAATGAAACAAAACTCTTAAGTTCCGTCAGAAGCTCAGTTTGGTCTTTACCTGGCGCAGGGCGTCTTCTTGCTTCCTCCACTTCCGTACCGTTGATTGGTTAATGTTGAATTCTCTCACAGCTGCTCTATGACCATGTTGTACTGCGTGACTGATAGCGCTGTGTTTGAAATCCGCTTCGAAAATGAATGAATGAATGCACGTACCCTAATGCTGAAGCACATACCGTATTACTCCGCTATGCTGCGCACTACGGTTGCCGTGAGCTTCGTAACTTACCAAGGCCGTGCTAAAACATTTTGACAGATTTATGAGCGCCATGTAACATCTACAATCGGTTCTAGCTCAGAAAGCACAACCAGAATTAATTCATACATTAGACGCACCGCATTTTAAGGCGCACTGTCGATTTTTGAGAAAATTAAAAGATTTTAAGTGCGCCTTATGGTCCGAAAAATACGGTAGGTGATATTAGTACATTGGTAAGCGAACAAGCCACCAGCTAAAAAACTATTTGGAAAACAGTCTTCTAGCAATCTGAATATCGGATGTCATGTTTCAGCTTAGTACCGTCATACTTCCCAAATCTATTTTGCACAATTTCTGAAAAAACCTCTATTTTAAGCAAAATGGGGATGTATTTGAAGTAATTCAACCCCAAATAGTGGTGGATTAGGGACGGATGAACAGTGAACTGAGGGTTCTTGAGGCTCTTTCCATTCACATGTGCTCTAAAGGTGAAGTAATTTCGTCTCCATCTTGTATCTATGAATCATCAGCCTTGTTCGTCACTGTAATCTGTATCCTTTCTTGATTATGTCTAGCTCCTCTCACGCACTCTCCGTCGCTCTCAACAGGCGGTTCTGGGAAAATCTCCAACAATGCCTTTGAGCATTCCCTAAAAATCTTCCCTCGTGCAGACATGGTATGCTCCTCATTAATTAAATCAGGTAGCCATTCTAGGATAATGAATAGATAACAGCTTACTCTAGATAATAAAATCAAATTGCTTTCCAAAAATGTGTACACTCTGTGTGAAAGGCCTGAGGTGTTTTCACTTGTGCATGTTTGAAAGCACCCTTGAGCAGATGATGGTGTGTGGCCTTGTTCGTATCCCTTTGAAGTTTAAAAGAACCAGTCAGCCATCTGAGGTGTGCAACCTATGCAAATGTCGTATACATACAACTGCAGCCAGGTGGCAAATTGTGTCTTGTGGGAATCATTTTGTTAGGGTCAAGTGCAAAGGGTTAAAATGGGTCTAAGAAAATACGGATTCGATCTTTGAAAATAACTCACACCAAATGAAGGGTTTAACAAGTTATTGAGTCCAGTTACGGATATATTATACTGATTCCACAAAAACCAAAATATGTATTCTTGACTGTAGTGCTTTTCAGAACAGACGTTACTGCAAAGCATACAAACAGCTGATACTAGACCCAACTGCACAACCCAGAGAAAGAGACCTCGAGAGGAACCAGGTTTGAATGGGAAAACCACACTACCATCATACTCTGGATAGTACAATAAATAACATATTAAATAAGAGAAATATACACAACATTTTGGAAAGGGCACTACTTACCTCCTGCCACTCACTGGCTGACCAGGTATAGTGAATGCAGTCAGAGAGTAAACATGGCTGAATGCTGCTGGGACGAACACGGGCATCACACAACTCTTCCTTGACATGACCTTTGCCTTTCAACCTACAGTACACATCACGTTTCTGCACACCAACCCCACAACTGACCGAGCACTGTAACACACACACACACACACACACACACACACAGACAACACAAGTATTACGTTTATTAGATATTAGCTTGTATTTGTAGGATGTGGTTATTTTTATTGTATTCAGTGGGTCCCTATTGCTGTGAGGCTTAGCCAGACTTTCTTTATGATTTGTGTAAAATTTTATATTTAGTACTGTAGGGGTACAGATATATTCATGTTTCAACAGAGTTCAGAAACCACCAGGACATAATTCTAACCTGTCCAACAGCCAAATCCTGGCATGTTCATGTTCATACTGTTCAGAGACAAGTTATGTGAAACACTGTTTTTCAGTGTTTGTCCTACCCAAAAACTGTAGAACCAGATAACCCAGTATTTTTTGTGGGATGTCTAGTTATAAAAACATGGGATTCAACAAGCAATTCAAATTTTTGGCTATTCTGATTAGTTCCACCCACTATGACTTGAGAAGTTTCTTTTATGCACCATTTTTCTCTTGCAAGCACTGGATCTGCTAGCATTATATTGAGCTAAGAGGTAAGCATGGCATCTGTTGGCTATACTGACCACTACAAATCAGTAAAAGAAAACTGAAGGGCTGAATTGCTAAAGTCTGTTTTTGATGGCAACATTAAAGCTATAATTGCTACAAAAACTGTTCCAAAATAGCTAGTGCACAAAAGTAATACACAGTAGTATGTTTAACTTAAAAAATTCTACCATATAATTGGTTAAAACTTAGTAATTTAATAATTTTGTTTTTAATAAAAGAAATTTGAGGTGTAGTACAGTCATTCCTAATTGGACTGAAATATGTATCCATTTCACAGACTTTTAAGCTGTATAGGTTCTATATGTGATTGTCCACTAAATGCAATACCCCCAGCTAAAATTATGATGGGATTAAGATAATATCACCAGACTTTTAGGATTATCCCCCAGCTTTATTACTTTGTAGCAAATAACCACTGCACCACCCAAAGACCAGCCACTGGTCTTCTCTAATTGAAAGAAAACATGGCCCCAACAAGAAATCTGTTAACTGAAACAATGGAAAGGATTCCCAGAAGTTGAATCTGTTCATCTGGACATCTAAGTGACTTCTTCAGTCTCAGCAGTTGGAAAACTTCCCCAATCTTATATACAGCACCTTTGCATAACGATGGGACCGGTGATCAGTTTAATATGCAGATTGACATAGCCATTAACGACAATGGCCACGTGTGCCATTCACACATGATTGGGGAAGGGCTGCGATGGCTCCATTGTAAGACGGTGAGAGGTGTACTCTGAGGCCCCCTCCTCGGTTCAGGGATGGACGTTCCCTTTTTACAAAAATGGATTCTTTCACTCCGCATTCAAACCATCGTTCCTCCCGATCAAGGATCTGCACGTCTTTATCCTTGAAAGAGTGGCCACTGGCCTGTAGTTGGGTGTAAACCGCAGAGTCCTGACCTGATGAGGTAGCTCTTCTATGTTGTGCCATCCGTTTCGCCAGTGGCTGTTTGGTTTCCTCGATGTACAATTCCTGGCAATTCTCCTGGCACTTAATGGCGTACACTACATTACTCTGTTTGTGCTGGGGGACCCGATCCTTGGGGTGGACCAGTTTCTGGCGTAGCGTGTTTTGGGATTAAAAAAACTCTTTCAAGAAGGAAATCCAACATGGAGATTGGCAAAAGATGTTGTTACTTCCCAGGCAGCTGTGTCTGTAATTTGATGCAACTACAAACAACATGGCATGGTTACAATAGGAAAACCTACAGACAGACCAAAATTGAATTTAGCCTGAAAAATTCCTTAACATACATTGTTTTAATAATTATTGGCACCTCAGCATATTCGAACATTTTATTGATCTGGACATATATTTTAGATCGTTGTCCTACTGGAAAATCAACAACCCATGTTTCTTTTCTTGGCACAGGCAGATTTGATTTAAAATGTCCTGGTAATTCACGGAGTCCACAATGCCATGGACCCTGATAAGGTTTCCATAATAAGAGCTTTTGAAGGAAAAACAGCTTCCCAGACACTCCACCATAATTAACAGGTGGCATCAGGCTCTTTTTGGTGTAGTAATTCTTCTTTTTACAGCAAATACATGTTGCTAAAAACCTCCGTTTTCATTTAATCTGACATTAGAACATTACCTCAAAGTCTCAGTCTCAGTAGTATTTAGCAAACTCTAGGCACTAACATTTGTGGTCGGATGATAGGAAAGCCTTTTTCTTGGCAAGCCTTCAAAATAATCTTTTGGCATGGAGGTGGCATCTGATGGTAGTTCTGGAGACCAGGTGACCCCAAACTGCTCCTGTTTTCTGTAACTCTCCCACATAAATCCTTGGATTTTCTCCTTTTTAAGTGGGAGATTAAGTTAATTGATCAAAAGGTGGATTTCTTATAAAGGTTTTTACTCATCTTTACCAGAGTTGTCAATAATTGTAGTTTGAATATGTAGTAGATCCTTATTTTTGTATTGGGGAAGTCGGAGACATTCAAAAACAATAGTCAATGTCATCTGTGCTTTTATGTCAGCTGAGCACTAATTGCTCCATCCAACTTGTTATGTCTTCAGCACCTGCATCACACACAGTTATTATGTCTCAACACTGGCAAGGAAAACACAAAGTTAATGCAAATGTTTCTGTTAAAATCAGATTATATTGTCTATTAGAGTCAACTGAAGTCTTATCAACAAAGACAGTCTCTTTGAAAGTCCCACATTTTCTTCATGACTGTAGGTCATATGACAAGGATCACAAGTGAAGTGGAATAGAAGTGAAGTAACTGTCTTTCTCGTCATGGCCAGTATGTGTCCTTTGTCATAAATGTACTTTGTAGTTAAATAAGAGACTGGTTTAGGATGTGGGCTGAAATTGGGCTACACTATCACATCTGATCTCAAGACTGGACTGAGAGACTAGGAGCAACACAATGTAATATATAATCTGGATTTGGGAGTAGTTGGAAGTATGATGGATTTATTCACATTCATTGATATTTATGCTGGAATTTGAATGTTCAGCTGCCTTTACCATTACATTTTGCCATGACTTACTGTTGGCATTCCAATTAATCTCAAAACTGTCTAGTGGTTTTAAGGCTAGGGCTCTGTATCAAGTCAGTCAAGTTCTTAATCAAAGCTGGCAAACCTTTTGTTTTGAGGACTTTGTTGGAAACCTCTGAAAGTGAAATACTGAGAGTCACTGAAGTGTTCAATCCATTCCATTGCCACTGTTTGTCAATGGGGATTCCATGCCTGTATGCATCATATTATGAATTATTTCATAATATCAGTCAAAGTGTATGAGTAAAGGGAATCACATTAAAAGTTCAAGATTTGTACACATCAAGTCATCATGATCTATTACGATCCATCATTTCATAGTAAAAGACATCTTTCATGGACATAGGCACACGCATACATGTGCACATACACACGCACTCACTCATACACATAACTAATAAAGAGCTCTATACTTCCAGTCAAGTTCCCCCAGGGGACCATACAAATTTTAGGGATTGTTAAACGTCTTGAATTGTGGGCTTGAGGATTTCTGTAGTTGTCAAACCCAGACATAAATGTTAAGACATAAACCATGTCTTTATGCTCTAGTTGTGTATTTCATGGTTTATGTTGGTATGTGAAGAAGGCTGATTGCTTCCAGATCACAGCTTCAGGAACAGAGGACTCCTCACTCAGGGGATGGCACCAGTGGACCTGGGAAAGTGACTGTGAAGCTATGTCAGCTCAGTCAATGAGATTTGTATGCTTATTCCACACTCACACATTATCCTCTTACCAATTTCAGAAAAGACTTTTGCTGTTTACATCTGGCCTCAGGTTAAACTTGAAGAACAAGGGAACCCCTGGGATGCCGCCTGCTTTACTCGCATACATATACACACATCGTTCCTTTCCACAGAGTTTCCCATGATGGATAGCGTGAGAGAGTTTAGAGTAGTTTACTCTGGGTGATTGGTAATAAATTTAAATTGTCTTTTGTTTGTGGCTCACCAGCTGTGTGTATGTGAGTGTATGGTCCTGCCTCGATGTGACCACAAGCTCTGAAAGTATGTCACTCCTTATGGGCTGCAAGACGCTAGCAGGCGCCTCCAGTGTGTGGTCGGCTCCACCAGGACTGTGACCTTTTCCTTTCCCCTTTTCACATATACATACAGCTTCACAAAGTCATCTTTGTCTCCCTGCTCTGATTTTGGGACCATAATTATAAAGTCTGTGGTAAAAATGCGTGCTGATGTTAATATTTCACAATATCTTTCCTAATAAGATATTTCATGCTGCATTAGCAACAACAACACATCATCCGTATTTTAGCTCCAGATTTGGAACACAGGAATTTTTCATCTATCTAGTAGTTAGATAATAATTTTCAACTCGATGCCAATGTGAAATTTCTACCAACAAAAACGAACATTTCCAAATTATAGAATGTCTGGAGGCAAATTTCTTAAGAGACAAGATCCAAGCAACATTTGCGCTCTTTTGGGTAACTGGCTCTCAAAAACATTTACTCATTCAAATCTCAAGATCTCAAGAAACGTCTAAAGAGCCTTGCACAAAGGCCTAGGCACGTCTACATGGTTTTTAATAAGTGTGGCAAGGCTACTTAGTAATGCTACATAACATTTAAAAAAAGATCTAGAAGTTAACTTCCCACCCAATAACTGTGGGTAAAATAGCACTGACACACTGTTAATTAATTTACTAGCATGTTTTATGAATGTAATGTACGTTAAGTTTTTAACATTAAATTCTGTACGACTGAAAAGAACACATTCATTCAAGTGTACACACCATAAATTATAAACTTGTAACGCCAGCTCCTCGTAGCTTCACGCCAGGCCTCCACAGCTTCACAGCAGTCCTCTGTAGCTTCACGCTAGCTCCTCGTAGCTTCACGCTAGCTCCTCATAGCTTCAGGCCAGGCCTTCGTAGCTTCACACCAAGTCTCCGTAAATTCACCCTAGCTTCGCAGCTTCATGCTAGCTCCTCGTAGCTTCACGCTAGGTCTCTGTAGCTTCATGCTAGCTCCTCGTAGCTTCAGGCCGGGCCTCCGTAGCGTCATGCTAGCTCCTCGTAGCTTCACGCCAGGCCTCCATAGCTTCACGGCAGTCCTCTGTAGCTTCACGCTAGCTTTGTAGCTTCACGCTAGCTCCTCATAGCTTCAGGCCAGGCCTCCGTAGCTTCACACTAACTTAGTAGCTTCATGCTAGCTCCTGGTAGCTTCACGCCAGGCCTCCGTAGCTTCACGCTAGCTCCGTAGCTTCATGCTAGCTCCTTGTAGCTTCACGCCAGGCCTCCGTAGCTTCACGCCAGGCCTCCATAGCGTCATGCTAGCTCCTCGTAGCTTCAGGCCAGGCCTCCGTAGCTTCATGCTAGCTCCTCGTAGCTTCACGCCAGGTCTCCGTAGCTTCACGCTAGCGTCGTAGCTTCATGCTAGCTCCTCGTAGCTTCACGATAGGTCTCCGTAGCTTCATGCCAGGCCTCTGTAGCTTCAAACTAGCTTCATAACGTCACGCTAGGTCTCTGTAGCTTCACGTTAGCCTCGCTGCTTCACGATAGCATTTCCTTCGCGACTGGCAATAGCTTTTCCCTTGTGGCCAGCTTTTGCCTTTACTTCGCCTTCGGGCCTAGGTTCTCGGTGTTCCCCGTGTTTTTCGGTTAGCTGTGTATTCCCCTTTGTTCGGTATTGCCCTCCTCGGTTGTCGTTGTGTGGTGATTATTGTTATTATTATTATTGTTATTGTATTACTATTATTAGTTTCCTAGTATCTGTGTTATTACTCCTGTTCTGTTTGCTCTGTTCGCTGGGGGACTGTGTTAATAAACTGTTTTCTTTTGAACTGGAACATGCATCTCCTCTGCCCTTGCTTACTGCACCCTAACAGTACACATTTAAGCAAGTGCGCCGAGTACCTTGAGACAAATATGAGACAAATATTTCTAGGCAAAATGCGTTCGAGAACCGAATTCAACGAGTTCTGAGGTGGTTGAGAACCGACGTACCACTGTAATTCAATATTGTTGTTATGACATACTGTATGCTGTCAGATGATTACATGTAATTGTTGTAATACACACCGATTGCCATTTGTTGGTTTTCCAGGTAGAACATGGTCCTGCTCTGCAGAGTTTTTGTGTCCTGGGTCGGGAAAGGTGAGCACAGTGTTTTTCTTCCGTCTCAGTCTGATTGTGGTATGCACAGACAAGCTCCCTGTTCTTGGTCCCCTTCCCACAGGTCACAGAGCACTGAGGAGGACGATACAGACATGAACATCAGATATAAGAATAACAGTCTTGTGGAAAAGTTTGAGTACACCTGGTCAAATTACACTGTATATGGTATATTAAGCAAATCGTGCATTAAAATGTTTAAAAATCTATTTCAGGGAAGTATTTCAGAGGTTAATGATTAATGTCTCAATTACAATATTTAATAAAAGGTTACACTTGCAATCAACATGTTTACTGGTGAGGGTTTAAAATAAAACACAAACTCTAATTACTGTGCATTGAGTGAGAACAAACATTGTTACTCCTCATTTCTTGCATTTAAATGTATTTGACTATTGTCTGATAACTTGGCTGTTCCTCTGACTCAACATAACCAGCAAACTAATCAACCATTTTATACAGTATTAGCCTGTCCAAATAACTTTTTTCAAGTAACACTTCAATCAGCTCCAACAATTAAACATCTCTCCTGTATGTAGGTACTTTGAAAAGGAAGTTAAAATCAAATGTGCATGCCTGTGGGCAAGGTGAGGTAGAGGTCTTAAAACTCGATGCCTACATCTGGTTTCAATAGACATAAAATAAACAAAAAGATAAAACACATAATAGACGTCTTTGAAAAAAAAATGAAGCACTGCAAAAGACAAAAGGACAGGTCTCTGAGAATGTAAATGAAAATCTTACTTATTGTTGTGTTTATGAGGATAGATGGTAATTACAGAATTGTTAAATGCATTTATCCTGGCTTAGGGATACACAAGAAGAAGATAGCCCTCTACTTATCCACTTGACATATTTACAAACCTGAAAACTACACATAATGGAGCTTTTGTTTTCTAGATTGAACTTAGATACACAAATCAGTTTAGAGAGTAGCAATCCTTAAGTGTCTCATGCTGTACTGGTGGTCTTTATTGAACGTGTCCTCTGAAATGAAAATCCCTTCATTAGACAAAAGACGTTAGAAATGGATCATTAGAAAAAAGGCACATGTTTAATCAAACAAAGCTAAGAGTCAGATATCTAAACAGTTGGTATTTCAGAAGATTAAGTGGAAAAAGTCAGCCGGACATTTCCACAAAAACATGTTGCTGCAGCACTAAAAGACCGAGCCATAGCAGCGCCCATTAATTTTTTTCTCAAGTGCACAGGAAGCATAAGCCAGTTTCACACACACAGAGACACTACCAGACTCCATCACAAACAAAGCAATTACAAAGGCATGTTAAAGACAGAGCTTAGGTTTACTGACAGAGCACATCAAAGTGCACTTTGCTAAATGACTGATCCTGAACATGCAGGCAAAAGCCTCCTGCTCACATCAAACATGATAGTGCTGCTCTACTCCAACCACAGGAACAGATCCAAGTCTGAACAAATACATCCATGAGGGACACGGTGGGGTGGGGGCCAATGTTTAAGCCCAACCTCAACTCTGTAACAAATGAGAGGGAGAGAAGCAAGGAAGAAATCACAGACGTAGGGTAGGGACTAGTACGCAGTGAGCCTCCTTATCAAGCTAATCTACCACAGGAGAGCAAAGAGTAATGCTCTGCACAGCATCAGTGTACTAGAAAGGAAAGAGGAGAGCAAGGGGTTCTCTGTCCTCCTGTCCAACTCCACTTAAGGTATGTGGAATTCAAATATACCAGATAGTCTAACAATATACTATAATATTATATAGAACAGTATAATGACTCATACGTCTTAGCATAAATACTGCCAGAGCCTGATGCATACAGCCAGAAGTAAATAGTGGTGCGTAGTAGTAAGTAAATATTTGGTTAGCAGGTGGGGGCGACGGTATTCGAATTCTGAAAGAACTGAAAAATTAAAGCAACATCTGGCAATATTTTCTTATAGGTACTTTATGTCTGTTTTGGAATGTATTCCTGTCGAATTTTTTCTAAACTACTAACCAAAACATTAGTAATTTGGTCATTTTGCGTTGTGCACTAGATTAAAAAACTCATATCTGTTCATGAACTCTTTAGATATATATATTTTTTTATTTGGACACAGCTCTAAAGTAAAACAGAAAAACTGCTACATATTAATCTGGAGTTAGCATGGATCTTCATATACGAATGCAGAATTGGACAGGACAGAACTTTAGTCTTGCTGCAGGACATGTTCACTGGGAGGAAAATTAGGATTTTTCTTAGAAACAATCTTGGAAAGGAACACTCCACATATGCAGTATGTTCAAGCAGCTTCAGCATTCTTTTCTAAAGCAGAATTTGGCTGTTTCTTTTGAGCAGAATACTTTGTAGTACTTTGTAGGTCTGAAAGTTCAAAGTATAGTAACAGAATTTAGTTCACAAGATAATTGTAAGCAGAGTTTGCTGACTTTGAGTTGGACCACAATCAAAATTCTGCGTGTATGAAGCAAACACATTCTTAAACTGTGAAGGGGTCTGCTTTGTGTAGCAAAGTTATCTACACTTGTATGATAAATGTAGATAACAATGAAAATCTGCTATGGATTATTCACACTGTCATAAAAAGACATAAAACCAAGACAGAGAACAAAAATTAAGCTTAGTAAAGAACAATAAGTCATAATCAGGGATAAATATTTAATGCTATTCACATTGCACAAGCTAAAAGGAGCACTTTTCTGTCAAAATCACACAATTTCAGCATGGTCTTTTGATCCTCACTTGATGACAGTGAACTGCTTTGAAATTCATTGTGATCAACACATTCCACCCCTGCAAGATTTACAATGCCCAGTTTAACCGGCCACCATACTGGCTGAACCATATAGCTGCTGGCCAGGTAACAAATGACACACCAACCACACTATACACAAACCAAATGGTCAACACATAAAACAAAAATGAGGTGAACCGTGCAGCTGTAATACATAACATCCATTTCATTGGTGGGTGTAAGAGTAGAGGCAGTCTGAACAGCAACTGACTCAGGCATTAGAATACTTACAGAGGGCTTGGTAAAATGACATCCTATGAGATCAAGCTTCTAATAGGTGCTGGAATAGTTTGATATATTCAGTACTGCCTAAGTACCACTTTCACCCACAGTCCCCTCCACAATCACCCATAGTAAGTAAAAACCGTGGTAAGATATTTACCATTTACATTTACGACATTTAGCAGATGCCCTTATCCAGAGCGACTTACAATTGATACAGTCTTACAATCCAAGCAATTGTGGGTTAAGGGTCTTGATCAAGGACCCAACAGTGGCAGCTTGGCAGAGATGGGATTTGAACCCTGGACCTTCTGGTCCAGAGTCCAGTACCTTAACCAGTAGGCTACCACAGTCCCATTTGATAAACTCGCTCAATTTCACACTGAAAAAAATATTTTTTAAACATGGCATAGACAAGAGAACACACAATTCAAGTAAGTAAGTAAGTGCGCTGACCTTCATAAGTCAGGGAATAGCTATAGAAATAGCTACTAGCCTGTGGTCACTACGTATCTAAAACAACCATCAATCATACATCACCTCCATACTAATAGATTATTTGGAAGTCTTACCAGGTAAAGGCCTTTCTTGTTATCTAACCACAAGCGTAAGCAGCTGGAGTTTGATAAATGCTACTTGCACATTGGCTGGGACCGTGTTACAGGGTCAAATGAAAAACTGAGCTTTTAGCAACAGACACTCAAGGTGGGTTTGGCATAAAAAGAATTATTGCACTGAAAAGATTCTGATGACCATTGTTAAGTATAGTGGAGGGTCAGTGATGTTGTGGGCTGTTTTTCTCCAAAAGCCCAGGAAACATTGCTAGGGTACATGGTATCATGGGCTCCATGAAATACCAGATCATCTTAAATAAAAATCTGTCTGCATAAACCCCCTAGTAAACCTGTGCAGTGAGGTAAAGAGGAAAGTGCACAAGAGAGAACCCAAGGTCCAGGATGACCTGGAGAAATTCTGTAAAGAAGAATGGTCTCAAATTCCCTGCTCCATAATCTCCAACCAAATAAGATGTTATAGGAGAAGACTACGTTTTATTACATTTTATTGGCTAAGGGAGATTGTACAAAGTGTTAAATGCTGGAGTACCAGTAATTGGTTAACATTTTGTTTAAAATAATTATTTCTCGATAAGGGTCTCAGACTAAATTTATTTCAGTAAAAATTTGGGGGTTTTTTTCAGTGTGAGTTTAAGCTAACTCCCCAAAAGTTGCACTTTATCAAAATATTTTTACTCATCTATACCAGGGGTGGCAATAATTGTGGAGAGGACTTTATGTAGAGGGTGGACTTAGCATACTGGTCTACTGTGTAGTATTTTTCTGTGAAGAAAACTTCTTTTGCAGGAGAAACAAAACCTGATGCTCGACCAGTGACCATGACAGCAGCTGACAAGAATGGAGCATGGTGTAAGCTACAGCCTCACAAATCATCCAACAGCCACAATGGCCAGATTAGCAGAGAGAATTATTACTTCCATACGTGCTAGTTGTAACCATTTTGCCACGTGTCATTCATTCATAAATCAACTTTTATCTCAATGCTAGGAATTTTCTGCATTTGTGAGTAAAACTCTAATGCACAAACAGTGTCTTAGAATTTTACAGTCAACTGACAAACCAACTGGCTACAAGGATTGAAAGGACATTCCAGGAGTGTTTTTATTGAAGAACGAACAGTGGAAGACTTTCCCATTATGTCTATGACAATTAACATCATCCTCCAAAAATAAACAGGGCGTCCATCAGTCACCATGGAAAACCACGAAAAACAGGTAACCTTAGTATCATTCTCAAGCGATCAGCAAGACCAACACACTAGCAACTACTGTACACAGTGCTACTATATTAACAAACAAATAGTGCACCATAATAGTGGGACAGACCACCAATCTGGTGATACTGGTCATAATCTGGTCATATTGTATATTAAAAATACAGCATGAAACAATCACTGTTTCCTTTATTTTACAAAGCCCAGTGAGAGCTTATATAGTTTATAACATGTTCTAATTCAATTATCCTTGTCACTGCTCCTTAGAGGAAATCCATGATATTACTTTATAAGCATAAAAGTCATTAGGTAAGTCTTTGGAGACTCAATAGACTGCCAGGGTGGGACCACAAACTTATTTTCAAGACATTTTCAAAGCTGATCAATTAGTTTGCTTTCAAATTGTATTTAATGCAAGCAATGATTATTTCCATGTATAGCATTTGATGTGATTGATTTGACTTTAATCTGCAACCTAATTAGAATGACTTTTGCAAATTGTAAAATAATTTTAAGAAATTATACTGCATGCCACACCAAGGAATTTCCCCTTGTGCTTCAATTAGCAGTTATTATCCTACGCCATCCCGTAGATACTCTCCCAACAGCTTACTTGTTGACCTAAATTCTATCAGTGATGACTGATTTTTTCTCCTTTCTTCAGTATCTTCAGTATGTTCTGGTCTATGCCTCACAGAATCCTAACACCTGCTCCACATGTGTGTCATTAACACATTCCTCCAAGTTGAGCATTCTTTATTTATTCGGCCTCTTTTATGGACATGTGATGGGCAATGTAAATAAAACAGGTGTTTTTTCATCTCTGCTGAAGTTGGATGCTGTATTTACTGAACTTCATTTTGCCTTTGATTTCAAGTGATGGCTTACAGGTGATGACTTTCTGTAGCTCCAAAACAAGTAAGTATTGTGTAATTTTGACTGTACTTTGGCAATAGTTTTGTTCATACTGTGGGAGGTAAATATAAACCTAACACAACAGCCGGCATATGCGTCTTTTAAGTTAAGATTTTAAATTTTCAAAGCATTCTAGGTTTATGTACATACTTAAGCTTTGAAAATACTGAAATTCCAATTGTCACAAACACATTTAGATCGATGGTAAACATTTTCTGATATATTGTAGAATATCTTTGTAGAATATCTGTGTTAACTAGGTCATAGATAACAATATTTGCCCTAATTGTCAAATGGGAAAGGCTTCAGCTTTTTGCTTTGTGTTGTGATGGGCAGCATTGGAACTTATATTCTTATCATGCACTGAAAGAGGTTTAGATATATGATAAGTCAGATATAGACAGGCTGGAATTTCCTTTCCATATGTGCACCAGCTTTGCAGTTCAAATAGAAGCAGATCAAACTGAGAGGTAGCTGGATATATAAAGGCAAGAAAACAGTATGATAGAATATAGTAGCCCAATCAATTCAGTATGATTATTCATGGGTTTTTTTCGGCCAAGTAATTGTTACTGCCCTCCACTTCTACAAATGGTGTAGGTTCCAAATTTCATTCGGTAGTCCTAGTATTGGTATTATTGAGGAATACATCACTGAAACTACATTTTGATCAGTAGACCTAAGACAACTGCTAATGAGAATGCTTGGAAAAGTTTGGAAAGGTGAAACAGAATTGTAAGCCATTTTATATGTACGGTAAGCCATATAAAACTTTGCTGATCAGTTGAAGGTTATGGGTATTAAGAACATAAATGCAAAAGAACAAAAGAACATAAATGCAAAAGAACATAAATGTGACAGCTTGGTGGAGCCAACATTTTGATTTCTGAAGGAGCTCTTTGATATTTTCTGAAAAAAAAAGATTTCTAAAGGAGGCTGTGGTTTGTTGAAAAATAAAAAGGATGAACAGTTCACTACAGTAATGGAACAGGCCACTACAGTTGTATAACAGTTACATATCCACCATTAAGAGATTCACAAAAAGGTTTTCTTTAACAGGGCTCCAGCTGAACACGAGACTCACAGAGTGTTTTAGTTTTTGTTTTTAATGCTGATAAGATTTCCTAAATGAAGCTGAATGTGGCAATACAATACAAGAAGTTGTGTTTTTTCTAAGGCTAAATCTCAAATGGCCTAACAGTGGGGTATGTTATGTTGCTCCCTGTGTACTGACAATATACAGTCAATAGGAAGATCTGAAAGATATTTGAACTACAATATATCCACAACAAGAAGCATAATTGTAGGTTAATAAAGAATTTCAGGCAGAAGTTAATTACGACATAGCACTTTAAACAACAGCATATCTATGCCTTTATGTTAATTCAAATTGAATAGGTTTTTGTTATCTAGAACCAAATCCATAAATACACTCATTTACAAAAAATAACACACCCAGATAGAAATGTCGAATTGCTGCAAAACTTGGCATGCATGTCTCAGGCAGATATGTAAATAATTACAGGTGTGGTCTGATTAGACACTCGGTCTTTCCACAAGATGGTGTAAAAGTGCTTCCCTTGTTGCCCTATAAAAAGGCTCTCAGAGGCTATTTTTAGGTAGTGTACCTCTTTGTGAGAGATTGTTGTCTGCTAGACATACCTCTACAACACACTCAACAACATTTTTCCCAGCAGGCCGACATTGAGAGGGGGTGCATCATTGGACTGAGAAAAGCAGGATAGATTTTGATAAATTGTCCACCATTTAGACCGTTCTGACATAGCTGTTAGTAAGTGTTGGGAGCAGTGGTTCAAAGTAGTTTGCGGAAGGAAATTTGTTGTCACCGCTCCTATTTCATGTCCGACCATTGACAGCCAGCCACTGTCAATTTTTTTGCAGTGGTGTCATGAACCAAACACCTAAACTGCTACAAACTGGAACCGTATCGTCTTTACCAATGAATCCAGGTTCTGTTTGGGATCAGACAACAGTTGGGCTCGCACCCAGCTGCAATATCTGTAGGCAATTGTTCCCGCAGGACACCATACGGAATCTGTATGCCTCCATGCCCAACTATATCTCATCCTGTATCCAGGCTAGATGTGGCCTAACAGGGTACTAGAGCCTCCTTTCAATTGTAGAGTTTTCCCCAATACACCTATTATTTTGCTCTAATGTTGTAATCGCTTACAAATATCATCATTACATTCATACATATAAAGTTTCATTTGATTTCAACAACTCTTTCTTGGTAAGTTACTTTTGTTGTCAATGAGTATAGAATAGCCTGCACCAACAACAAAAAGCTTGGATTTAAAATGTGCTTAGACTGTCTAATCCTAAATATCTCACCAGGCTTTTGTCTGCAGTCAGATTCTTTTCGAAGAGGCAATGCTGGGGAACATTGTCCAGAACTGACATTATACAACAGTGATTGGTATACAAACAACAGAGAACAAATCACATATCCCGTTTTGCTCACATTGCTGGTGTGTTGTCTTTTGGCTTAATAAATAAGTTCTGTTTGACAAGGCAATGGCTGAAGTTCAAAACTGAAACAACAATAAATTTCTGACCAACGACTGTCTTCTCTATGCTCTACGTTGACATGTACACTAAGTGATCCACTGAGATTCAGCCAGTTCACTGGGTCTGAAGCCGTGTATACTTCTGTCCATTTTGTATAGCATTATATTGCATTGCTGAACATGAAAAACATGCATATTATGGCTAACATAAAATTATATTGTTTAAAACATTAAAGTTGTCAATAAAATTGTTATTCATATAAGCTAATTATGTTGAAGCAATGCAAACGAGTGGATTCTTGGCTGGGTTTCAAATGAATAAGGTTCAGACAAGGTTTGTTTATTAATTTCCCTCAGGTACATGGGGGCTGCCAGCTGAATGTAAGTGGGGGGCACACACACTCAATCATCCACCCACCCACTCATAAACCCACACACTCACATACACACATGCGCACAGACAGACTGAACCAAATAGACTAAACACTAACTGTGCAGCGTGAAACTTAACGTATTACAGGTGCTGAATAAACAACTGTGCTGCACAGCGACAGTGTTACCAGTAACCCTGTCTTGCCTGGAATTAAAGTACGCTTAAGATGGTTTTCTTTGCGTTATAAGGTGCAGCTAATGAACTGGCCAAATATGTGGGTGGTGTCTTTAGAGGTATCAGCAGAAGCATCCTTGAATGGCCTTGATTGTTAACTTAGTAGGTTTTCTTTACCAATATTTACTCAGTTAATAAACTAACATAAATAATCAGTGCAATGCTACACCAGTGTTCAATGTAGTTTTAACCAAACGAGTTAACCATACTTATATATTATTTTTATTGTTATAATATTGTTAAGAAGTAATTAATTCATTACATGTTAGGAATCAGTTGCATCATCATTGATGCAACTTCAGTATGCTACATTTCCAAGGTTGTGTTACTTACGTACTATTATGTCTAGCCAGAATCCTAACATGTTTGTAGAAATTTGTTAATTTTTTCTTGCTTCATGTTCACTTTTTCAGCTTTCTAAATGCAACCTCTGAATGCACAACATGTCAAACCTTCAAGTTGTTTGAATCTAAGAATCTAAGGATACAGGGTAGCAGTATCACCAAATCTAGACAGTTGAAGATCTATGTCATTTCAATTTCTGCTGTAGCAAGCTACTGGTGGTGTAATGGTAAAATGTTCACTCAATATATAAATATCTAACTAACTTCTAATGACTACTTCCAGAATGCACCATGAACCATGTTCTTCATGAAGTCGCAGTTGACAGAATCTGTAGGTGACACCAATTAGGGTAAGGCACGCTGGTTCAACTAGTGAATCTGTAGTTAATGCTCTTTACCAGTAATGAACCATTAGATTTAAGCCTAAGCTGTTTTACCTCGTCTAAGATTGACTATTAAGTAGGAATAAAATGATAAATAAGACTGAATATGAATTAGTTCCTTATATCGCTTTCACTGCTATGATGGTGTGCCCTATTAATGATCATTAATGCAGTAAATATGTTGTTCCTTTAAAATATATTTTTAATAATTGCGTATTTGGCATAACGTACATTGTAGAATACTCTAATATAATGAATACAAATATTTGTGCATCAGAATCAATACCTGTTCACAACAGGAGCAAGGTTGCATCTATACTCATCAGACACATTCATACTGGGCCAATTTAGAGCGACCTATTTACCTAACGCATGTCTTTGGACTGTGGGAGGAAACGGGAGTACCCAGAGTATACCCACACAAACACGGAGAGGACATGCAAACTCCACACAGGCAAAGGTCAAAGGTGTCAAAGGTTGGGATCAAACTGGGGATCTCTGGAGCTGTGAGGTGAGCCTGTTAACAGCTTGCACCAAAATCCCACCCCATTTCTCAAGGTAAGGCCAGCCAACACCAATGCACCTGGTGTGACTCTAACACCATCCATTCATTCCTTCATATAGATATGTACAATGAAAAACATAGTTACTCTGATGTACAGCCAAGTCTGACCCACCTAAATTTAAACTTTATCAGACCACCAATATTGCAAGCAATTATCATGGAAGTGTATTTTATTCAAGTAAAAGCAAAACATGTTAAGTATCTGACCAAATGCATTTCAGCATGCCCAATTACACAAATCAGTTACACATGCATCTGCCAAAGCCTAAGAATAATTTGGAATCAATGTCTCCTCTTGGGACTGCACAAAATAAATAACTAAATATTATAACCAGTGCAACAATAGATGGTTTCTCCATAAAAGACTGGATTCCTAGAATGTTTTTATGGTTTTGGTTTTACACTGTCCATTTCATTCGGCAGTCCATTAGTTTTGTTATGATTATGCTGAACATTAAGCAATAACATATGGTTACAATAAACACTCCCTGCACATATTCAGCATTATGGATGCTGATGATTCTTATTTCATACATACTCACTGACGTGCATGTTTGTGTGTGTGTGTGTGTGTGTGTGTGTGCACATCTGTCATTCTCTAATTCAAATGCTCAATTAACTGTTCACAGCTTCCAGAAATATAACCCTAAAACAAAAAAAGTTGGGACAGTATGGAAAATGCATATAAACAAAACACACAGTTTCTAACATTTACTTTGACTTTTGTTTCATTATGACAGACAGACAGTATGAACCTGAGATATTTCATGTTTTGTCAGGTCAAATACATTTCATTTGTTAATAAACATCCACTCCAATATTTCAGGCCTGCAACACATCCCAAAAAAGTTGGGACAGTAGAGCATTTACCACTTTGTAATGTTGCCATTCCTTTTCACCACACTTAAAAGACATTTTGGCACAGAGGATACCAAGCGATTTAGTGTATCAGGTGTTATTTTGTCCCATTCTTCCTGCAAACATGTCTTAAAATGTGCAAAAGTATGAGGTCATCGTTGTCACATTTCATAATTCTCCACACATTGTCTATTGGGGACAGGTCAGAACTGCAGGCAGACCAGTCCAGTACCCGTTCTCTCTTCTTCCGCAGCCATGTCTATGAAATGTGTGCAGCATGTGGTTTTTCACTGTCTTGATGAAAAAGGCATGGACATCCCTGGAAAAGATGACGTCTTGAAGACAGCACATGTTGCTCTAAGATCTCAGTGTGCTTTTCTGCATTAGTACTGCCATCGCATAAGTGTAAATGACCTTTACTAAGGGCAATGTCTCAACCCCATATCATGACACACCCTGGCTTTTGGACTTGTTGCTGATAACAGCCTGGGTGGTCCTTTTTGTCTCTGGTCTGGAGCACAAGGCATCTATTTTTTCCCAAAAAGACCTGGAATACTGATTGGTCTGATCCCAATACACTTTTCCACTGTGTGATGGCTCATAATGACTCCGAACCCAGAGAAGTCAACGCTGCTTCTGGACATTGGAAACATGAGGCATTCTTTTTTGCACAGTAAAGTTTTAAGTGGTATTTGTGAATGTAAAGGTTTGCCAAAGTAATCCTTTGCCCATGTGGTTCTTTCGGCTATTGTGGAATGATGGTTCTTGATGCAGTGCTGTCTGAGGGATCGAAGATCACGGGCGTTCAGTTTAGGCTTGTGCCCTTGGCCTTCACGCACTGAAATTCCTCTCGATTCCTTGAATCATTTAATGATATTATGCACCGTAGATGGAGAAATATGCAAAGCCCTTCCAATCTTTATTTGAGGTACATTGTTTTTAAACATTTCAATCATTTTCTCACGCATTTGTTGATAAACTGGAGATGCTCTGGCCATCTTTGCTCATCAAAGACTCAGCCTTTCCTAAATGCTGCTTTTGTACCAAATCATGATTACAATCACCTGTTGACATCACATCATTATTTAGTTTTTTAAATTCATTATTAGCTCTATATTGCCTCCGTCCCAACTTTTTTGAAATGTGTTGCAGGCCTGAAATGCAGGAATGGATATTTATTAACAAATAAAATGAAGTTGACCAGACAAAACATGAAATATCTCAGGTTCATACTGTCTGCAATGAAATAAAAGCCAAAGTAAATGTAAGAAACACTGTGTTTTGTTTATATGCATTTCCATACTGTCCCAACTTTGCAAAGTACTCTAAATTGCAGCTACTAACAAAACTTACAGTAAACTTGCTATAACTTGATGATTAATATATATGTGTATTATTATTTATGAAAGTGATTCTCACATAAGGACCACAGAGGTCAATTTCGATATACTTGACATCATATAGTAAACATTAAAAATTGATTGGTGCAGGGCTCATTTCTGACATCATCAAGATACTAAGACAAGACAAATTGTTTTTTTTTTTTTTTAATATGTGAAACTACATGTAAACATACTTGTAGATATAGAGTTCCATGATTTAGGACCACAGTGACCAACGACAGCTCAACACATTAATATTTAACCCACCATGGCTGGCTCATGGGTTATGTCAATCCTGATTTAAGCAGGTATATTGAGCTCTTTGTAGATGTAAAGGTACAGAAAAATGCAAGGAAATGAAAAAGATAATTACTGAGATATAACCCGATGCACAATATCATAAAACATGAGAACATGTCACATTTCAAAAAGTCCTGTAAATAAATTATGGCCTTGAAATATTTCCTTCAGAAAAGATAACTGGACAAAAAGTAGAACAGCAACAAATGACCCAAATGTGACTGAAGTGAGGTATTTCCATTTATATAGACAGGGAACACTTACGGTTTAGTCCTGTCATGATAATTGAGGAATTATTGTTCATAGAATTCAATATGTTCTCATGACTGACTGAATACACAATAAATTACTGCTTGCAGTGCACTCAGATGAAACAACTGGTCAATCATGTAATATTAAATACATCATGATGCATTTGATAAACATGGCTCGTTACATAACTTAAATAAAGAAAAACTGTTTCAATTTGTTGTCAAACTTGTGCTAGTACCACACATATAGATCACAGCTTCCAGATGACTAAACCTGAAAACGCAGTTGCAGCTACACCATGCAGCTGTGTATTCCAGCGACTTTTGACCAAGTACCTAAATATCACTGGGACAACACCAGGAAGGTCAGGTTAAGAGACATGTGGCACATTTTATAGCCACAAATGTTGCTCTTGGAGATCCAATACTGTACAATAAATATAGTGTAAAAAGGACAGTGATTGTTAATCATGATTTTTATTAATTTTTTTATGGTCAGACCCAGCCCCCATAGCCCAAGTGAGCCCTGTAACTCTGACGTTTCTGATACTGTACCCAAGAATGCAAACAAGCAACTGGATGGTGAGTGATGACTGATCCTGATCAGAATACCTTTTATAGGGCATAGCTGCCCAGGACAGGGGCTGGCTGACTCGCAAGACAGGCACTGGCAAGTCCCACCCAGGAAAGTGCAAGACTGTGTGTCCCTCACATCCTGAAACTCCATTAGATACAAACCATTGTGGTCCAGGTTAGGGGAATAAAAACTACCAGATGTTGTAATGTGAATTTGGATAGGAAGGAGCCACTGAATATATTGCCAACTATAATAATTTACTAACTATTAATTCTAATAACTTTGATTCACTAAGTAATTAGAAGACATGAGGTGACAAGTTGCTTATATTTCTAATTGAAATGCTCCTGTAATAGCAAGCATAGTCAAAAATGATCTGTACATTGTAGAACGTCATCTCTCACAAAAGCCTCTATTTTCTAAATACAAAATACGAAATACAAGTTCTGAAATTTCAAGAATGCTTACACTTAGTTTGTTGAAATGATTAAACATATATACGCGCCCCTTTTTGTTCAAATTTGCAATATTAACTGCTGTTCTGGTTAGTTTCCCAGTCAATGTTCTTGCATTGTTATAACAATAAAACAATGTTGGCAAATAATTGTAGTCCCTGATAGTGAGGTGTTTTATTTTGCTACATACAGTCACTTGGGGTTTTATACATTGCATTAAAAAACTCATTAAAAAACAACTATTTCAAGCATAATTAGTCTTCAAAAAGCTATGAGTAAGCCACAATGGCACTAGCTACCAAAAACAGCACCACTGTACTGCCCTGTACATGTTTCTCATTTGTGATTGGGTGTGACCAACAGCACCAGTGAAAAAATATTAAATATTACTATTGAAAACTGATCAACTCAAACATAAATCACTGTACAAAGATACACAAACAATATACAGTAACCATCATCTGTTACTGCTAATAAACATAAAACTCTTATACACAAATATACACTGTGTTCTTTGATTACAAGGTGCACCACAACAAAGCCTACTTCACACTAGCACTGGAAATAAATATCACTTGAATTATGAGTATCCTCATGAAGTATTCTGTGTTCTTGCTCAGACAAAGTGGCCTCATATCTGGAAATTTACCCGGACATTTGTACTTAACTAATTTTGTGCCCCCTAACCACCATCCCCCACCCCCACCCCCGTCCCTTCAAAAGTGTTTTACAACTTACGCGCTAAACTTTTGCAGAAATGTGTCACGTTTCAAATTGTTTCCTGCAAAAGCCATGTTGAATTCTTCTTAAATATGAAGTCAACAAAACGTGTAATTTGAACCCAAGTTTTTTTTCATAAGATTGTATCTTGCGTTTGGAACCTTAGAAACAGATTGTTTGCACGTGTTTGTAATGATGCCCAGTGGGAAACTGCACTTTTGTTTCGGACTAATCAGCACCATGGCAGTAAGAGCTGCTTGGGTGGGCAAGAGCCAAATCAAATACTATCTACTCATGAAAGAGCTTGATTTTCTTGGCCACTGGGGATTCACTGTCTCTGAACCAAAGCCTGAATTACTGTACTCCATCTAGTATAGTTAACAAAAAACAAAACAAACAAAAAAACAGGTGTAACACTAATCTGTAAGCTGTTCTTTGTTCTAGTCAAAATAGCTTATCACAGTTGTACTGAATTGCGGCTCCACAAATGCAGACACTCAGCTGAATATAAACTACTTCAACATTCATAAAAGACAAGAATCAGAAATCATAACCATTCTTCTCAGTGTGACAAGAAATCAGTGATGTGTCACAGTGAAAAGTGGGACTGGCAAATGGAAAGCTGCAAGAGTGTAAGAAAAAGAAAATTCTATCGTACCGGCTTCCATGGTCGCCTGTGCCAGGAAGCACTGCCGTGGCACGGCTGCATGTGGCACTGCTCTACATCGGGAGGTTTGTCGAGCATGTCACAGTTGTGCTCGTTCAGTCTCTGCCCATTCGGACGCTGGCACACCACTAGTCGTGTCCGCTGGCCACCACCACATGACTGACTGCACTGAAGTGGGAGAGAAAGCGAAGGAGTGTGTATATATATATATACAGTGGTGCTTGAAAATGTGTGAACCCTTTAGAATTTTCTATATTTTTGCATAAATATAATCTAAAACATCTGGTGTGACCACCTGTGCAGCAATAACTGCAACTAAACGTTTCCTGTAACTGTTGATCAGTCCTGCACACCGGCTTGGAGGAATTTTAGCCCATTCCTCCGTACAGAACAGCTTCAGCTCTGGGATGTTGGTGGGTTTCCTCCTGTTCTTTATATATATACTGTATATATATAAAGTATTTAGCAAAAAAGTATTTAGTCAGCCACAGATTGTGCAAGTTCTCCGACTTAGAAAGATGAGAGAGGTCTGTAATTTTCATCATAGGTACACTTCAACTATGAGAGACAAAATGAGAAAAACAAATCCAGGAAATCACATTGTAGGATTTTTAAAGAATTTATTTGTAAATTATGGTTGAAAATAAGTATTTGATCAAAAACAAAAAGTTCAACTCAATACTTTGTAACATAACCTTTGTTGGCAATGACAGAGGTCAAACGTTTCCTGTAAGTCTTCACCAGGTTTGCACACACTGTAGCTGGTATTTTGGCCCATTCCTCCATGCAGATCTTCTCTAGAGCAGTGATGTTTTGGGGCTGTCACTGGGCAACACCGACTTTCAACTCCCTCCACATATGTTCTATGGGGCTGAGGTCTGGAGACTGGCTAGGCCACTAAAGGACCTTGAAATGCTTTTTACGGAGCCACTCCTTCGTTGCCAGAGCGGTGTGTTTGGGATCATTGGTCATGCTGGGAAGACCCAGCCACGTTATTACACATCTTTCAATGCTCTCACTGATGGAAGGAGGTTTTGGCTTAAAATCTCACGATACATGGCCCCGTTCATTCTTCCCTTAACACGGATCAGTCGTCCTGTCCCCTCTGCAGAAAAACAGCCCCAAAGCATGATGTTTCCACCCCCATGCTTCACAGTAGGTATGGTGTTCTTGGGATGCAACTCAGCATTCTTCTTCCTCCAAAGAGTTGAGTTTTTACCAAAAAGTTCTATTTTGGTTTCATCTGACTACATGATATTCTCCCAATCCTCTTCTGGATCATCCATGTGCTCTCTGGCAAACTTCAGACGGGCCTGGACATGTACTGGCTTAAGCAGGGGGACACGCCTGGCACTGCAAGATCGGAGTCCCTCTCGGCGTAGTGTGTTACTGATGGTAGCCTTTGTTACTTTGGTCCCAGCTCTCTGCAGGTGATTCATCAGGTCTCTCCGTGTAGTTCTGGGATTTTTGCTCATTGTTCTCATGGTCATTTTGACCCAATAGGATGAGATCTTGCGTGGAGCCCCAGATCGAGGGACATTATCAATGGTTTTGTATGTCTTCCATTTTCTTACAATTGCTCCCACAGTTGATTTATTCACACCAACCTGCTTGCCTATTGTAGATTCACTCTTCCCAGTCTGGTGCAGGTCTACAATTTTCGTCCTGGTGTCCTTCGACAGCTCTTTGGTCTTGAGTTTGGAGTCTGACTGTTTGAGGCTGTGGACAGGTGTCTTTTATACAGATAACGAGGTCAAACAGGTGCCATTAAATCAGGTAACGAGTGGAGGACAGAAGAGCTTCTTAAAGAAGAAGTTACAGGTCTGTGAGAGGCAGAAATCTAGCTTGTTTGTGGGTGACCAAATACTTATTTTCCACCATGATTGACAATTCTTCTTCTTCTTTTCTGGCGCTTGTCCCGCCGAATGCGGGGTCCGCCCACTCGATGCAACCGAGAATACTCCAGCCAACGCATCGCTCCACGTGTCGCCAGAGACCACACTCAAACCATGCCAATTTAGTGTAATCAATTAACCAATTTAGTGTAATCATGCACACACTGCATGTCTTTGGACTGTGGGAGGAAACCGGAGTACACGGAGTAAACCCACGCAGTCACAGGGAAGACATGCAAACTCCACACAGAAAGAACCAGGCAGCTCCACCCTGGGATTGAACCCAGGACCTTCTTGCTGTGAGGCGGCGATGCTACCCACTGAGCCTCCGTGCCACCCACCATGATTTACAAATAAATTCTTTAAAAATCCTACAGTGTGATTTCCTGGATTTTTTTTTCTCATTTTGTTTCTCATAGTTGAAGTGTACCTGTGATGAACACAATCAGTGGCTGACTAAATACTTTTTATACACACACACACACACACACACACACACACACACACACACACACACACACACACACATACATAGAACACTAAAAATGGGACACATTATCTGGTCAACTTTATCAAAGCATTTACATTCACAGCCAGAATTTACTAGGTTGATCAAACAATCCATCAGATGAAGGCAAAGCTCAAAATGACAGTGTGGGGTTAGAAGAGGGGCTCGGCCTAATCCCAACACTACCATACAAATATAAATTAGTGTACTACCAACTCTACTGTTGTTACATGCTACTGAATATTATTCAGGTGTTTATTTCTTAAAGAGTTCATGTGGTCAAGTACAGGCACAAATTACTTACAAATTCAAACAGCAACTGTATAAGCACTAACCTCTCCCCAGATGCCATAGTTCCACAGGGGACAGGGTCCTGAGTCACAGCTCTTTGTCTCACTGGGCTTGACTCTCTCATCACAGTAATTAGTGCTGCGACCCTCTGAGTCCTGACACACCACCACTCTTCTCTGGAAACCTCCCTCACATGAACTGGAGCACTGCGGTAGGGGTAGATATGTGTCATATATAACAAACGGATATATTACTGTGTCTAAGCATAAGGCTAGAACTTGCTGTTACCAGTTCAAAGGCAAATTCAGTGTAATGTTGAATTATTCAACTAGTCTTTGAACTAGTTATGAATAATTAGACATTACACTGAATTGTGTATTTGAAAAGGTAAAATAAACTAATTATTAAGATGGAATTCCTTGTCCTCCAACCACTTTCAAGATAAACACTATTTCACATTCCAAAAAGTATGAATTGTGTTACATTACAAAAGTATGTAAACATTCAGTATCTGGTGTGCCCCCCTTGTGCAGCAATAACTGAAACTAAATGATTCTGGTAGCTGTTGCTCAGTTATGGAGGAATTTTAGTCCTTTCCTCCATACAGAACAGCTTCAACTCTGGGATGTTGGTCAGTTTCCTCACATGAATTGATTCAGGTACTTTTACAACATTTCTAACTCATTACAATCAGGACAGGCTTGTTCATGTGATCTTTAGCACACAGCAAACAGGCAACAATGTTCTTTTTGGAGAGCAGTGGCCTTTTCCGTGCAACCCTGCCATGCACACCATTGTTGTTCAGTGTTCTCCTAATGGTAGACTGATGAACATTAACATTAACCAATATGAAAGAGACATTGAGTTGCTTATAAGTTACCCTGTGTTCCTTTGTGACCTCTTCGATTATTACACGCCTTGCACTTGCAAGAGGTTCACATACTTTTGCCACTCACTAATATGTAATATTGGATCCTTTTCCTCAACACATAAATGACCAAGTATAATATTTTTGTCTCATTTATTTAACCAGGTTCTCTTTATCTACTTTTAAGACTTGTGTGAAAATCTGATGATGTTTTAGGTCATATTTATGCAGAAATATAGAAAATGCTAAAGGGTTCCCAAACTTTCAAGCACTACTCTATAAATGCAAGGTATATATTTAAGGTACATACTGATCCCCAGGGCCCTGTTCTCCACTGATGGTCTGCTGAGGGTACATTCCAGCTGCTGTGTCCTGGATGGCTGCGTGGGTCATGGGGAAACTGGGGCTGATTGTTGGGCCAGACCTGGTAGACTGAGTGGCATGGGGCTGCAGTACATTCCTGCTCAGCGTTGGGCTTTTCGTCCAAGTGGCAGAAAGACTCATCCACCTGCTGGTTGTAGTTCATACACACCACTTGCCGCGTGGAGCGTCCCACACCACAAGATACTGAACACTGCAGAGGGCAGAAAGGTAAAAAACAGAATGAAACATACATACCTAACATATTATAGAATGCTGCACCATAAACCACTTTCAATAACATATGACTAGATGCATGGAGAGCAAAATAACATGAATATGTCAGTAAATAGATGCTAGTGCGTGTGTGAGGGAATAACTGAGTGACACAGTGAGTAAGTGTATGCAAAAAAATGGGGCAAAAAAGTATTTAGTCAGTCACTGAACGTTTTGAAACTTTTTTTTAACTTTTTGGTAAAAACTCAACTCGTCGAGTTTGGAGGAAGAAGAATGCTGAGTTGCACCATACCTACTGTGAAGCATGGGGGTGGAAACATCATGCTTTGAGGCTGTTTTTCTGCAAAGGGGACAGGACGACTGATCCGTGTTAAGGGAAGCATGAATGGGGCCATGTATCATGAGATTTTAAGCCAAAACCTCCTTCCATCAGTGAGAGCACTGAAGATGGAACGTGGCTGGGTCTTCCAGCATGACAATGATCCCAAACACTCAGGCAACGAAGGAGTGGCTCCGTAAAAAGCATTTCAAGGTCCTGGAGTGGCCTAGCCAGTCTCCAGACCTCTACCCCATAGAAAATTTGTGGAGGGAGTTGAAAATCCGTGTTGCCCAGTGCCAGCCCCAAAACATCACTGCTCTAGAGGAGATCTGCATGGAGGAATGGGCCAAAATACCAGCTACAGTGTGTGCAAACCTGGTGAAGACTTACAGGAAACGTTTGACCTCTGACATTGCCAACAAAGGTCATGTTACAAAGTATTGAGATGAACCAAACTAATTGACCAAATACTTATTTTCCACCATAATTTACAATTAAATTCTTTAAAAATCCTACAGTGTGATTTCCTAAATTTTTTTTTCTCATTTTGTCTCTCATAGTTGATGTGTAGCTATGATGAAAATTACAGACCTCTCTCATCTTTCTAAGTCGGAGAACTTGCACAGTCAGTGGCTGACTAAATACTTTTTTGCCCCAATGTATATACTAAGTTATTTAGTTAATGAATGATTGAGTGGGTTAAGTAAACCAATACTCTAATGAGGGTAAGGAATAATGATTAGTGATTGAGCAAGTGAATGACAGTGAATAAATGAAGAAAACCAACTATGTGAATTAATGTATGAATTCCTGAGTGTATGAATGCGTTAGTGAGTGAGAGAATAAATGTGTGAACGAATTACCGAGTGACACAGAGAAATATGTGAAGTCTGTGAATATTTTGTCGAATGACCAACTGAACAAATGAGTGAGTGGTGTGTGTGTGTGAATAAGTAATAAGATTATTGAATGAACACATCAGTGTGTGAATGAATGAGTGTATGATACACACAGGTGACCACTCTCCCTCTCTCCACTGGCCACAGGGGCTGAAGCAGGCTGAGGTTTCGGGGGGTCGAGGTAGATGGGCGCAATACGACTCATCAGCTACTCCTCCCTGAGAATCTCTGCAGCTAACATACCGAGCTCTCTCACCCTTCCCACAGGAGACAGAGCACTGACACACACACACACACACACACACACACACACACACACACACACACACAGACGAAAGATAATTAGCTGAGATGCCAGTCAAATTGACTGTGCATAAACTGTTTGAAATGTCAGAAGGCTAGTAACTATTTTCTGCAGCAAAGGACGACTTTAACTATTGATAATGAATTTGTTCAGCTAATTTAAACACTACTATATAACACAAAAAAATTCTCTTTTACTGTTCAAAATATTATTAAATAACTAGTATATCTATTTACTATAGTATGAAAGTAAACTCTAGCTGAGAGCCAAACATCGTCTGAGAATGATAATTCCACTTGCAGTTTAAAACATCTGTGGAGTAGGAAGGAGTGGGGGAGGCTGGATAGCTGAAGGCACAATCAAGGCTCTCTCAGCAGACATCAGCTAGTGTATAAACTCAAAGTGGTATCGGTATCAACCTCCATTAACATAATCTAACATGCAAGTAGGGGAAATTGGTCGACTTTTTTCAGAGACCACACAGTCTGGGTCTGATGCCGACTCAAGCGATGCCTGGATTGAAATCCAATGGTGGTTCTTAGAAAGCAATATGGTACTTCCGCTGGACAACAAATTGTTTCAAAAGTTTTGCTTTCTGAAACAAATGTGAGATTATCATGGACAATGTCAAACTGAACACACAAATACCTTATTTTCTGCATCACATAGGCCTTTTGAGAAGTATTTAAATAAAGGTTAAACGTTTCGCAGCTGATTTTCATTTGTACTCATCATCTGGTGCCAGCATTGATGGATTCCAATAGCCTGATACCCCCTTTCCATGGTTGCAATATCCTGGTGAAACCTTCCACCATGTTCCAACACTGACTACACCAATATCAGCAGGGAAGAAGTCCAAGTGAAATTTAAATTGCACTTCATGGTTTTGAATGCTTTATGCATGTTGTCAATCAGCTCAGTGTAATTTGGTGCTCTGTAATTGCCAAGAAAATTCTCAACAGCGTCCTCAAATGCCTCCCATACTATTTTCTATGGCCCCATTAACAGATCTTTGATCTCTCTGTCATGTCACTGATGACCTATCTTATTTGTGGACCAACAAAAATGGGTTCCTTATCCTTGACGTCAGCTATTGTTGGAAACATCTGTTTCAAGTAGTGAAATCCATCCAGTTTTTCATTAATCAGAGTTTAATATGTAGAGGAGGAAGAAATATCTTTGTTGGCTAAACAAGAGGTTTGTGAGTGATTGCCCCATTCACAAAAAAACAACAGTACTTTGTAAATCCTAACTGCATTCCTAGTAGTAGTACCTGTACTTTTAGATCACCACAGATGTTCCAGTGGTAACTGTACTGTATGTTTACAGCATTTACATTTACAGAATTTAGCAGACACCCTTATCCAGAGCGACTTACAATTGGTACAATCTTACAATCCAAGCAATTGTGGGTTAAGGGCCTTGCTCAAGGACCCAACAGCTGCTTGGCAGAGGTGGGATTTGAACCCTCGACCTTCTGGTCCAGAGTCCAGTACCTTAACCACTAGGCTACCACAGTCCCAGTATGTGCTTCAACATTACAATAACAAAGCTATTGTAGGTTTATGTCATGTGTACTACATAGCCAGTGGGTACAGAAGGGTGGACACTGTCATTGTGTAACAGAACACATTGTGTATCAGGCCCAACTCTGATGGATCTTTAAAAAGATTGCAATTTTGGCGAGTCAATTTTGGCGAGTCATCCCCAAATATACCAGCCTCTAACCTCACTAAGCATGCCTAGTCATTGCTAAGGAAAATTTGCATAGAATAGTGTATGACTAGACATGCTCGGATTACAAAGCATGCTTTGTGGGTAATATACTAGTAGACCTAATATATGAATGAAATCAGAAACCAATTTGCAGATATTATGAAGTGATGCTTGAAAGTTTGAACCCTTTAGAATTTTCTATATTTCTGCATAAATATGACCTAAAACATCATCAGATTTTCACACAAGTCCTAAAAGTAGATAAAGAGAACCCAGTTAAACAAATGAGACAAAAATATTATACTTGGTCATTTATTTATTTATTGAGGAAAATGATCCAATATTACATATTAGTGAGTGGCAAAAGTATGTGAACCTCTAGGATTAACAGTTAATTTGAAGGTGAAATTAGAGTCAGGTGTTTTCAATCAGTGGGATGACAATCAGGTGTGAGTGGGCCCCCTGTTTTATTTAAAGAACAGGGATCTATCAAAGTCTGCTCTTCACAACATGTTTATGAAAGTGTATCAAGGCACAAGCAAAGGAGATTTCTGAGGACCTCAGAAAAAGAGTTGTTGATGCTCATCAGGCTGGAAAAGGTTACAAAACCATCTCTAAAGAGTTTGGACTCCACCAATCCACAGTCAGACAGATTGTGTACAAATGGAGGAAATCCAAGACCATTGTTACCCTCCCCAGGAGTGGTCGACCAACAAAGATCACTCCAACAGCAAGGCGTGTAATAGCTGGCGAAGTCACAAAGGACCCCAGGGTAACTTCTAAGCAACTGAAGGCCTCTCTCACATTGGCTATTGTTAATGTTCATGAGTCCACCATCAGAAGAACACTGAACAACAATGGTGTGCATGGCAGGGTTGCAAGGAGAAAGCCACTGTTCTCCAAAAAGAACATTGCTGCTCGTCTGCAGTTTGCTAAAGATCACGTGGACAAGCCAGAAGGCTATTGGAAGAAAATTTTGTAGACGGATGAGACCAAAATAGAACTTTTTGGTTGAAAAGAAAAGCGTTATTTTTGGAGAAAGGAAAACACTGCATTCCAGCATAAGAACCTTATCCCATCTGTGAAGCATGGTGGTGGTAGTATCATGGTTTGGGCTTGTTTTGCTGCATCTGGGCCAGGACATTTACATTTAGAGCATTTAGCAGACAGATTTAGCAGATTTAGCTTGGCAGAGATGGGATTTGAACCCTGGACCTTCACGAGGCTACCACAGTCACAGAACGGCTTGCCATCGTTGATGGAACAATGAATTCTGAATTATATCAGAGAATTCTAAAAGAAAATATCAGGACATCTGTCCATGAACTGAATCTCAAGAGAAGGTGGATCATGCAGCAAGACAACAACCCTAAGCACACAAGTCGTTCTACCAAAGAATGGTTAAAGAAGAATAAAGTTCATGTTTTGGAATGGCCAAGTCAAAGTCCTGACCTTAATCCAATCGAGATGTTGTGGAAGGACCTGAAGCGAGCAGCTAATGTGAGGAAACCCACCAACATCCCAGAGCTGAAGCTGTTCTATATGGAGGAATGGGCTAAAATTCCTCCAATAAATGACCAAGTATAATATTTTCGTCTCCTTTGTTTAACTGGGTTCTCTTTATCTACTTTACGACTTGTGTGAAAATCTGATGATGTTTTAGGTCATATTTATGCAGAAATATATGTGATAGATACATTTTATGGTGATTTTCATCAGCAGCAGCCCCAAATCCATAAAACATAACCAAAAAAGTGGTCAGGAAGCAACATTGTTGTCCACTGATGTTGAAACATTGCTGGGTACAAAGCAAACTCTTAAGCTAAGACTACAGAATGCATACGAGCTGAGCTAGTGTGTTACTCACTGTAGTCCATGACCCATATCGCCACTGGGTGTGTAGTTGTCCAGGTGCTGCAGGTCGTGGTGTACTGAGTGCTGATGATGCCCGAGGACAGGCTGGTAGCTCGCACTCCTAAACACACATGCACAAGACATCTTATTTCCACTGAGATAAAGTTTAGCAGTGTGTCTGTTTGCTTTTTTACTTGGGCTTATTTCCCTGTGTGTGTGCGCTTGTGTGTACCTGGCTTTCTTGTGGTCTAGATGCTGCATTACACTCCCTGTCATCCAAGGTCTTCCCATATACAGTAGAAACGCACCACACAGCACGGATTTGATATCCATGACCACAGGTCACTGCACACTGCAAATGTACACAAGATTTACATTTACATTTACAACTTATCCAGAGCGACTTACAATTGATACAGTCTTACAATCCAAGCAATTGTGGGTTAAGGGCCTTGCTCAAGGACCCAACAGCAGTAGCTTGGCAGAGGTGGGATTTGAACCCTGTGGTTCATAATCCAGTACCTTAACTGCTAGGCTACCGCAGTATCCTAAGTAAATACTCAGTAAAACCACTTGCTACAGAGAAATACCCACCATCAGTTTTCCCACTTAACCTTCCCCGGTTATGGTTTGGACTCTGTTTTGGGATATCCAAAACTCTTTTCTTGGTGGCCTCAGCTGTCACCGGTTGTTCACTGTATTACTTATAGTAAGAACATTAAGCAAATTGTAGAGATACTTTTACCATTGGCCTAGGGTAAATTTTCACTTATGTCAGTACTGCATGTGCTATTAATATGAACATTTTAGGATGCTTACTCATAACGAAAGTTGCAACAGCACTGAATTTACTTTAGTTTAAGATATTTGAAGCATGATTATCAGCAGTCTCAGTGGCACAGTGGCTAGAGCCAGCTGATGGAAATAGCAATGACAGAAGGCCAGGGCTCAATCCTGGGCGAGCTTTTGTATCGTGAGGGACAAGCAGTGCATTTACCAAAAATAATCTTAGTGCCAATCTCAAACCCAGATAACTGTGGAAGGTTCAGTCAGGAAGGCATCTGGCATAAAACCTGTGTCTATTATGTGATGATCCCCTGTGACGACCCCTAATGCTAGCAGCTGAAAGATAATCATCATAAATCACGATCATCAATCATTTTTAGAAGGATGACAAAGCTCTGACGTCCTTCATAGGAAAGGGCACGTCTACAGTTAACATCTTTAATATTATGTCGTTGATCAGATCACATGACGTCTGGGGAAATCATTAGCCTAGGGTTTCACCACTCAAGCCTGGACTATGACTGATTATTCAATTCATTTATTAAAGAAGCTGCAAAGAACATATTTGTAAAAGCAACATTTACTAAGTACAAGTGTGTGTAGGTTTAGTTTTGACAGACTGTGTGTCACGCTGTGTCTGAGGTTGGGGGGCTGGTCGGGAGATCATTCTCCAGTGCTGCAACAGTCCCACATGCCCTATGTTCTCCGGATAAATGCTAGATTAACAATGTGTGTCCATTTAATGTGAAATGATTGCAAAAAGGTTTCCAAACTATACTGCCTGGTTATTTAAACTGAATGGGTAACATCATGTCATTGGAACTACCAATAAAACAGTGGTACAACATTTCAATTGTTTTAACACAATATAAATGTTTTTGGTTCTGTGGGAGGAACATTCAGAAAAAAAGCTCATAGTTAAGCACCAATATTCTGGAGATTATTTAGACTCGGAAAGTTTTAACTAAACCAGCCTGTTTTACCTAATCCAGACAGACCCTGTCATATCAACAAACACATATGGCCTCTATCTGAAGTTTGACCAGCATCTGTCTAGACTCAAGACAAGCTTATTATTTGAAATTCTCAATGGAATGCTCGGGGATGCGTTTATTTGGGTAGTGAATTATGATTACACAGTGATTACACAGCATACACCTACCATGTCGGCTTCCCTTCACTCTTCACTTTAAGGAATTTTTGTGGATATATAACAGTAACATATAGAGGAAGAGAAATGAAATACTGTAATTTAGATTAAGGGCCACTGTAAAACATTTCCAAATGCACAATTTAAATCCACCAGCGCTTGGAAAGGAAGGTTAAATGCTGTTCAGTGTATCCAAATGTGTGCAACTTTTTAAGCATGAAACTAGCTTTTATTTTTTTTTAAATGACATTGTAGTATATAATCTATACAAATGTGTAGATGAATATGTCAATAATTCATGAGTTTCACTGTAGAAGAACGTGTGTGTGACAGGAGAATTTTATGTATTCATCCCCTCTTCCTTTGTACAACTGTGTGTTTTAACTTGTTTTGAAATATGCAAATTTAGCATGTTCACACAGTGGGGCGGTGGTTAGCACTGTTGTCTCACAGCTCCAGCATCCTGGCATCGATCCCAACCTCTACCTCTGCCTGGCTGGAGTTTGCATGTCCTCCCCGTGTCCGCGAGGGTTTACTTCTGGCGCTCCGGTTTCCTCCCACATTCCAAAGACATGTGTTAGGCCTTCTGAGCAAGGTGTTTCTAAAGTGCCCTTAGTGTGTGAGTGTGTATGATTGTGGGAGTGTATGTGCCCTACGATGGATTGATGCCCTGTCTAGAGTTGTTCCTGTTGGTCCTTTTGCCCTGTGTTGCCAACTAGGCACTGGCCTTCCTGCGAAACCTAACCAGGATTAAGAGGATAAGCAAATAAACGAATGAATGAATGCATGTTCATACAAGTGTGTGTTTTGTAAGTCCTCAGAACCTAATTTACTTGTTAGGGACATCATGACATTGTGTTTAGACTGAACAGCATTTAGCTCTTCCAAGCATCTGAGGAAAGATAACTTGTACAAAACAAGAGTACAGAAACACTAATGAATCCTCCTTGAACTATCCAAATATCTTCACTTTCCAAATATCATTGAAATAAGAAGTTATGGGCAGTTGTACAAGTCCAGTAACAAATTACTGCCAAGGACCTGCAGGAAAGTCTGGCTGCTACAGGAGTAATGGTGCACTGATGCTGTATACAGTGGGGCAAAAAAGTATTTAGTCAGCCCATGATTGTGCAAGTTCTCCTACTTAGAAAGATGAGAGAGGTCTGTAATTTTCATCATAGCTACACTTCAACTATGAGAGACAAAATGAGAAAAGAAAATCCAGGAAATCACATTTGTTGGAATTTTAAAGAATTTAATTGTAAATCATGATGGAAAATAAGTATTTGGTCACGCACAAACAAGCAAGATTTCTGGCTCTCACAGACCTGTAACTTCTTTAAGAAATTCTTCTGTCCTAAACTGGTTACCTGTATTAATGGCACCTGTTTGACCTTGTTATCTGTATATTAGAAACCTGTCTACAGCCTCAAACAGTCAGACTCCAAACTCAACCATTACCAAGACCAAAGAGCTGTCGAAGGACACCAGAAAGAAAATTGTAGACCTGCACCAGGCTGGGAAGATGCAGGTTGGTGCAATTGTAAGAAAATGGAAGCCATACAAGACCACTGATAATCTCCCTTGATCTGGGGCTCCACGCAAGATCTCATCCTGTGGGGTCAAAATGATCATGAGAACGGTGAGCAAAAATCCCAGAACTACAAGGAGGGACCTGATGAATGACCTGCAGAGAGCTGGGCCCAAAGTAACAAAGGCTACCATCAGTAACACACTACGCCGAGAGGGACTCTCCAGTACATGTCCAGGCCCGCCTGAAGTTTGCCAGAGAGCATATGGATGATCCAGAAGAGGATTGGGAGAATATCATGTGGTCAGATGAAACCAAAATAGAACTTTTTGATTAAAAACTCAACTCGCCGTGTTTGGAGGAAGAAGAATGCTGAGTTGCATCCCAAGAACACCATACCAACTGTGAAGCATGGGGGTGGAAACATCATGCTTTGGGGCTGTTTTTCTGCAAAGGGGATGACTGATCCGTGTTAAGGGAAGAATGAACGGGGCCATGTATCGTGAGATTTTAAGCCAAAACCTCCTTCCATCAGTGAGAGCATTGAAGATGGAACGTGGCTGGGTCTTCCAGCATGACAATGATCCCAAACACACCGCTCAGGCAATGAAGGAGTGGCTCCGGAAAAAGCATTTCAAGGTCCTGGAGTGGCCTAGCCAGTCTCCAGACCTCAACCCCATAGACAATTTGTAGAGGGAGTTGAAAGTCCGCGTGGCCCAAAACATCACTTGAGGAGATCTGCATGGAGGAATGGGCCAAAATACCAGTTACAGGAAACGTTTGACCTCTGTCATTGCCAACAAAGGTTATGTTACAAAGTATTGAGTTGAACTTTTGTTATTGACCAAATACTTATTTTCCACCATGATTCCCAATTAAAATCTTTAAAAATCCTACAATGTGATTTCCTGGATTTGTTTTTCTCATTTTGTCTTTCATACTTGAAGTGTACCTATGATGAAAATTACAGACCTCTCTCATCTTTCTAAGTAGGAGAACTTGCACAATCTGCGGCTGACTAAATACTTTTTTGCCCCACTGTAGTATACAGCATTTTTTAGATAAATCGTATGTGCATGCTGAAGTGTCATCAGAAGAAAACTTTTTCTGTGATCTCATCACAAAATCAATGTCTGAGCAATACAATACAAGCTAAGACAGATGCATTCTGGAACCAGTAATATGATCCAGTGAAACAAAGTAAAAGTTTAGCTGACAATCATCAAAAGTGTGTATGGAGTAAAAGGAGAATCATTGCAAGCAAACAACACCTTGACATCTGTTAAGCACTGGTGATTTTATTATGCTCTGGGGTTGTGCGACAGCCAGTGGCACCAGCAAAACTGTGCAGAGGGAAGAATGGATTCTATTAAATATCAACAACATGTGGGTAAACCTGATGCTGTGTTGAATTATGGACCGTCTGTTTAGACCTCCATTTCCGCTGGACCAGTTCCACTTCAACCTCATGTCCATACAAAAACAGTATATAAAATTACACTAGCACGAACACACAAACACACACTTACCACACTCCAGACGCCCACCTGCCAGGAGGCACATTCTGGAAGCACACAGCTGCTTATGGTGGGAGGTTTGCTGTTGGGATCACAGAGCTCATCACTGAGCTGCTCTTCTGCCAAAACACAAGACACCTGTCTGTGCCTCATCCCTTTACCACATGTCACTGTACACTACAGAAACACAAGGCAAAACAAAGACGAGAGATTACTTTTGCGTGTTAGTTGTTGTTTAATTCGTATTTACATAGTATTAAGTCACTACTTTGGTTGTACAGTCGACCAGAACTCGCAAGTTCACTGTCAGCACTACAGTATCAGTAAATATTCTGGATATGTTAAGTAATTACCAGTATATATGGCTCCCACACATTTTGTCAAAAATAATATATGACTTTCCACATTCTTGGCATACATATGGAAAGTTTCATGTAACTTTAAACAAAATATCCCAGATGTAGCCTTCAATTTGTAACAATGCTGCATGACTAAGACACTTGGATTATGAACAGCAGAGTTACTGGATGTATGACGTTTGCATCCAGCTTGCACCTTAGCCTCCAAACCAGGTTTTTATAATTAGCGGTTTGGTGATGGAACGATAACATTGTGCAAAACAAAAAAGTTTTGCAATGCACACTACATTTTAATACATTATTTATAACTTTTTAGATTTTTAATTATTATGTGGTTGCACCCTTTGAAATTTCCTGTGTGGTAAAACTGATTTGTCGTTTTGTGAGATTTTTAGTTCAGCAAAAAAGTAAGTGGGAATAAATTACTCATCAAAAATACTTTCAAACTCTGTTGTATGGACTTTTGAGGGGAATTCAAAAAGGAATATGCTGAACAAAGAATATCTGCCAAAACTCAAGGAAACACCACAAATTAATTTGACAATCAACATCTCCAAATAGGGCTGTAATACATTTTATTTTATTATTTTTTTTGCTTGTCTTGGAACCATTAGTATTTGCACTCTTGCACATTGGTCTCGCAAGACTGGTTTTCTCTTGTGCGAGACACGCTTGGGTTTTGTCCTTTATTTTATTATTTATTTATTAATTCATACAAAAACTCCTGCACGCAGCTGAAAGCCCAAACTTACACTTTTAGGCGTAATACACGTGTTTGGGACGTGTGAGGAAACCAGAGTGCCCTAAGGAAACCCACACAGGCATGCAGGGAACATGGAAAGTGCACACAGGTGTAGTCTGAGCCAAGAAGTAAGCTCTGGAGCTGTGAGCAACAGTGCTAAATGCATTCCTTACACTCAGCATTATGTTCTTCTTATGAATTTCAGAATAAAAATCTGCTTAAAAAAATCAACAGATCTGTCTTGCAATTCACCCTAAGCAAACAGTCTGCCATCTGACATGTATGGTGCATCCATCTTTATTGTAGCTTTCATGTTTACTTTCATTTGTATTCTTTTAGAAAGCCAATTAACAAGCTTGGTGCATCCCTTTCCTTCAGCAATTTAAATCTTGCCCTTACTTGTGCTCCTTTTTCCTGATTATGGAGAAAAGCACCTGTATCCCAACATACAGTGGTGCTTGAAAGTTTGTGAACCCTTTAGATTTTTCTATATTTCTGTATAAATATGACCCAAAACATCATTAGATTTTCACACAAGTCCTAAAAGTAGATAAAGAGAACCCAGTTAAACAAATGAGCCAAAAATATTATACTTGGTCATTTATTTATTGAGGAAAATGATCCAATATTACATATTAGTGAGTGGCAAAAGTATGTGAACCTTTACTTTTACCTTTCAGTATCTGGTGTGACCCCCCTGTGCAGCAATAACTGCAACTAAATGTTTCCTTTAACTGTTGATCAGTCCTGCACACCGGCTTGGAGGAACCAGCTTCAACTCTGGGATGTTGGTGGGTTTCCTCACATTAACTGCTCGCTTCAGGTCCTTCCACAACATTTCAATTGGATTAAGGTCAGGACTTTGACTTGGCCATTCCAAAACATTAACTTTATTCTTCTTTAACCATTCTTTGGTAGAACGACTTGTGTGCTTAAGGTCGTTGTCTTGCTGCATGACCCACCTTCTCTTGAGATTCAGTTCATGGACAGATGTCCTGACATTTTCCTTTAGAATTCTCTGATATCATTCAGAATTCATTGTTCCACCAATGATGGCAAGCCGTCCTGGCCCAGATGCAGCAAAACAGGCCCAAACCAGATTTCGGCAAGTAAGAGTATCAGGAAATATCTTTAACAAAGGAGGAGGAATAAATAGCAAGGGGGAAATAAGAGGGGTTGAGGCGGAGGCTGGGGGAAAGGCAGTGGGGGGTGCCGGCGCCAAACCAGAACAAGCGGAGGGGAAATAAAATCAAAGGCGAGACTGGCCGGTCTGGGAGAGAAGGAATCACTCCTAATCACCCCACGTGTCTGATAGTGTGTTTTTTGGACCTTCATTCTTGTACCTAATGAGTCCGGGAGTGAAGTTTATCATTCAAGAATTGCATTGTTTCCACCACAGCAATGATGGCAAGCCCGTCCCTGGCCCAGATGCAGCAAAACAAGAGCCCAAACATGATACAGTACCACCATCATGTTCACATATTGAGATCTTATGGGCTGGAAAGCAGTGTTTTTCCTTTCTTTCCTTTCTCCAAACATAACACTTTTCTTTTACACCAAAAAGTCTATTTTTGGTCTCATTCCGTCCACAAAACATTATTCCAATAGCCTTCTGGCTTGTCCACGTGATCTTTAGCAAACTGCAGATGAGCAGCAATGTTCTTTTTGGAGAGCAGTGGCTTTCTCCTTGCAACCCTGCCATGATCTTCTGATGGTGGACTCATGAACATTAACATTAGCCAATGTGAGAGAGGCCTTCAGCTGCTTAGAAGTTACCCTGGGGTCCTTTGTGACCTCACCAACTTTCACATGCCTTGTTCTTGGAGTGATCTTTGTAGGTCGACCACTCCTGGGGAGGGTAACAATGGTCTGGAATTTCCTCCATTTGTACACAATCTGTCTGACTGTGGATTGGTGGAGTCCAAACTCTTTAGAGATGGTTTTGTAACCTTTACCAGCCCGATGAGCATCAACAACTCTTTTTCACCTTCAAATTATCTGCTAGTCCTAGAGGTTCACATACTTTTGCCACTCACTAATATGTAATATTGGATCATTTTCCTCAATAAATAAATGACCAGGTATAATATTTTGTCTCATTTGTTTAACTGGGTTCTCTTTATCTACTTTTAGCACTTATGTGAAAATCTGATGATGTTTTAGGTCATATTTATGCAGAAATATAGAAAATTCTAAAGGGTTCACAAACTTTCAAGCACCACTGTAATACTTAAAGCGCAGGTTTAGACTCAGTTTTTCTCGTTATGTTTCCCTCCATATTGGCAATGTTATGTTCTAATAGTTTTACCACTCTTATTTTTTTCTTATTTATCTGTTTTACTGACAGGGGGAGCCTAATCTGAACCTTGCTCACATCCCACCACTGTTTTCCATTTGTCTTTCTCTCCATTCATCTCAGACCTTTTAAATTCAGAACAAAATCCAACAGCTTGTGGCAGCTTTGCACTGTATTTCCAATATACGGTTTTCCGCCAAAGCTGTTACATTTGATATCTGAACCACTTTGAGGTGATGATCAGAAAAATTATTTTGTATAATAGATGCACTGAGGAGTTTCTTACAATGTGGTTTAGCAATATAAAAATAACCCAGTCAACTGTTTGAATGAGATGTTTGGACCTCTTAGTGTCTAGATAGAAGGTGTCAAAGTAATCTATTATTTTCTTTCCTATTCCTGCAGACACTAGGTGAGGTTCTACTCCATTCCTATCTCTAGTGGCATCTAGTGTACAGTTCCAGTCTCCTCCTATAATGGAATAGTATTTGGATCACTCTGAGCCAGTTCTTGTTTTAATAAATTAAAGAAAGTACCTTAATTCTTATCTGTGTTTGGTGCATACACATTTAAAACTATATACTCTTGCTCAGAAATTCCAACTTGAACTGTTCGCATACTAATCCTTATGAATTTATTTTTGCAATAAACAGTCAGGGGTAGCCCAGGAGACCGGTTTCAAATACTACTGAGAAATAATCTGACACTACTGCATTGTGATCATTCGGCCCTAATACATCACAATACAATCTGTTTAATGTTCTACATAGTATAAATGCTGACAAAATACAACATTTTAAAATTAAACACTGTGTCTGGCAACTTAAAAGGAAAAATCTCAAGTCCTGTAAGTTAAGTTTGTTAGTTAGTGCATAAGCCTACCTCGGTCCACTGGCTGATGGACCAGTCGGGGCATGGCAGATCATTGCAGGGTTCAGAAATGATTCTCTGGTACTCGCTACATTCACGATCTGGCAGCCTGCGGCCCAGGTTGTTCATGCAGTTGGAGTCACGAGTGCGTGTACCCCGCCCGCAACTTTTAGAGCACTGCAAGCACAATTCTACATCAGTAAACTGAAACAACAAGCTTTACTTTAGAGCACCACAGCAACCGCATCTTAGTCTTAAGGACACTGACATAGGGTAATTGTATAGAAAACATATGAAAGTTTTCACAAACAGTAAGACAATATCGAATCCATATCTAAACAACTTTGAGAAGAAGTTTTGACGGCAGCTTACCTGAGACCACGCACTATATTGCCAACTCTTCAGGAGGCAGGTTCCATGGCAGGACTCACGGCCCTGAGGTTTGGCAAGATCTGCACACTCTCGTGATTCCATTTTCTCACTTCCCCTCTTCACTCGGCTGTAGCGCATGCATAGTACGTCTAGGGTACGATACCCAGGCCCACACTTAGTGGAGCACTCACTTTTACCCACCACATGCCACCTGAGAGGGACAGAGAGCAGTTTCATTCAGAGAAGTGAGGCTAAAGGGCAACCTGCAACCACTTTGACTCTACATGATGCCATCTGTGTTTATCTAAGTCCTTTTAACAGACATCAGTCCAAAGAAGCTTAAGAACATGCCGAATGTAGAACCCAAATGAAAAGCTAGAGTCGACAATGGCAATGACAGACTTGCAAACACACAAAGTGAATATGAAGTATCTGAATACAGTACAGTGTATATATTTGTCTGAATGCATCTTACCTGAGTTCACATTCTGTATTGCAGGACTCTGTGACTCCCCTTGGTCTTGGAAGATGCTCACATCTTTGATCCGACACCACCAAGTGATCACTCTTGCGAACACACACTGCTTTTTGCCGTCGCTCTCCTAAAAAAGCACACACACACACACACACACACACAGTGTACCGATGACCGACAGATTGCAGTTTTACTCAAAGTGTTATTTAGGACTGATCCAAAATGACTAGTAACAGATAGAGAAGGCTATAAGTTACCTTGGCACATTCGACTGCATTCCTGCCAGGGACCCAAGGGGTCCCACGTAAACTGCTCTCTGTGTTCAACAATAGGGATGTTAAAGGAATAACGCACATCAGGATTATAAAGATTCCCCACACACAGCACCTAAGAAAGAGAATTCATCAATTCATCAATTAGTTACAGTCTAAAAATTAATCTTGTTTCTGGTGTTCATCCATAGTTTTCTGAGTAAATACTTAAGATTGATAAAGTCTTGGAGTAAAGTCTTGGTCATTTTTCCCTAAAAGAAAGTTTGAAGGTTTTGTCTCTGTAAAGGTTTGTTTATAGACTTGCCTGTAGAATGAGCTCTTCCTCGATGCGCTCTGTGCAGTTAATTCGTTCTTCTGTGGTGTTGGAGCCACTGTACTCAATCTCCGTTCCTTTAAACGAGATTTCCCTTTTAAACATGGACACCACAAAGTTCCCGTTCAGAAGAAAGTTGGATTCTCTGTCAGAGAGAGCTGGGGAGGACAGGACAAACATGAAAAGATAAATAAAACCAAATTTACACTTCACCACAGTTCTTTAGGTACCTCAGACTGTCCCTCACTGATACCTCCACTTAGATACCCAATTACTGGCTGCAGCACATCTGTTGCTATACACAATTTATGACTACCATATAATCCATGCATCAGTGATTTTAAGACTACCACTGGCTGGGTATTATTTGGCTGGAAGATCATTGTTGGTATTAGTGACATAGCAGTGGTATAATAGTGGTATGTGGTATGGTGTGTGGCACTGGTAGGACAGTATCTGCTAAATATATAGTAGTGTTACAGTAGTAGTGTGACCCCCCTGTGCAGAAAGAACTGCAACTAAATGTTTCCTGTAACTGTTGATCAGTCCTGCACACCGGCTTGGAGGAACTTTAGCCCATTCCTCCGTACAGAACAGCTTCAACTCTGGGATGTTGGTGGGTTTCCTCACATTAGCTGCTCGCTTCAGGTCCTTCCACAATTCGACTGGATTAAGGTCAGGACTTTGACTTGGCCATTCCAGAACATTAAGCTTATTCTTCTTTAACCATTCTTTGGTAGAACGGCTTGTGTGCTTAGGGTCGTTGTCTTGCTGCATGACCCACCTTCTCTTGAGATTCAGTTCATGGACAGATGTCCTGACATTTTCCTTTAGAATTCTCTGATATAATTCAGAATTCATTGTTCCATCAATGATGGCAAGCCACCCTGGCCCAGATGCAGCAAAACAGCCCAAACCATGATACTACCACCACCATGTTTCACAGATGGGATAAGGTTCTTATGCTGGGATGCAGTGTTTTCCTTTTTCCAAACATAACGCTTTTCTTTTAAACCAGAAAGTTCTATTTTGGTCTCATCCGTCCACAAAACATTCTTCCAGTATCCTTCTGGCTTGTTCACGTGATCTTTAGCAAACTGCAGACGAGCAGAAATGTTCTTTTTTTTGGAGAGCAGTGGCTTCATCATTGTTGTTCAGTGTTCTTTGATGGGATGGACATCATGAACATTAACACTATCCAAGTTGAGAGAGGTCTTCGTTGCTTAGAAGTTACCTTGGGTCCTTGGTGACCTCACCAACTATTTACCACTCTTGCTCTTGGAGTGATCTTTGTTGGTCGACCACTCCTGGGGAGGGTAACAATGGTCTTGAATTTCCTCCATTTGTATACAATCTGTCTGACTGTGGATTGGTGGAGTCCAAACTCTTTAGAGATGGTTTTGTAACCTTTTATAGTCTGATGAGCATCAACAGCTCTTTTTCTGAGGTCCTCAGAAATCTCCTTTGTTCCACAAACATGTGTTGTGAAGAGCAGACTTTGATAGATCCCTGTTCTTTAAATAAAACAGGGTGCCCACTCACACCTGATTGTCAATCAGGTGTGAGTGGAAACCCTAAATAAATAAATAACTAAGTATAATATTTTTTCTCATTTGTTTAACTGGGTTCTCTTTATCTACTTTTAGGACTTGTGTGAAAATCTGATGATGTTGTAGGTCATATTTATGCAGAAATATAGAAAATTCTAAACAGTTCACAAACTTTCAAGCACCACTGCATGTGAAAATAGCAAACCGACCAAATATATCCAATCATCCTCCACAGCACCCTCTATTTAGAAGATATTCACTGATGGTGGCCAGAAAATCAACTCAAACTCCCGGTGGAAAAAAATCAGCTATAGTGTAAATGTACAAACATGTGGTCAACCAACAAAGTATTTGCATCAGCGTTGTGTCTGCTGCAGGGTTGAACAGAATCTAGAGTTAATATCAATCACAAATTAGTGTGTATAAACCGTAAGTATAAACTATTTACATTTAAGCTGGCACACAAAAGACACAAGAAACCAACAGCCTTTTTCTGACACCGTGTTTATATGAAATGGGTGTGTGTAAATATAATGGTTACTTGGGTCTATGTTCCAGACTGTGTGAGTGTGCATGTGTGCAGTGTTGTTTATTCAGTCAGCTGTTAGAATCAGCCACATTACCCTGCCTACAATTTAAGCAAATGTCACACTGGCCTTAACACACTTCTTCACTTTTACCTTATTACCCTCTTCCACTAGGAACTTCCAGCCATATGTCTGTGATTACCTCAATGCTCCTTATTCTTTTTTTTTTCATTCGCTTTTCCTCCTCCTCCCTCCTTCACCTCAAATTGCTTAGACTCCAATTTTCCCTCCACATTTGAGAGTATTTAAATACTGTTTGTTACAATTAATTAGTTGCCACCCAAATGACACTTGTAAAGAAAAGTTCCTACCGAGGTAGTTATCATCTTCTGATGTCCCTGAGTAGCTGACTTGCCTTACATCAATATTGGTTGCACCAGCTGGGATTCGAACTACAGCATTATATCCTACAACATAAAATAAGAAACAACAGAGAAAACATGATAAATAGATTTGATCTGAAAAAGTTAGAAAAATGTCAGCATGTTATTTTCCCTTTATTCTTTAAATAATAAACTCAATATGTCCAGCACTCTGGTCTGAAAAGTAATAGGCACGCTTTTGGCTTCAAATGTCATAGATGTACAGTGGGGTTAAAAAGTATTTAGTCAGCCACTGATTGTGCAAGTTCTCCTACTTAGAAAGATGAGAAAGGTCTGTAATTTTCATCAAAGCTACACTTCAACTATGAGACAAAATAAGAAAAAAAATCCAGGAAATCACATTGTAGGATTTTTAAAGAATTTAATTGTATATCACAGTGGAAAATAAGTATTTGGTCAATAACAAGAGTTCAACTCAATACTTTGTAACATAACCTTTGTTGGCAATGACAGAGGTCAAACGTTTCCTGTAAGTCTTCAGCAGGTTGGCACACACTGTAGCTGGTATTTTGGCCCATTCCTCCATGCAGATCTCCTCTAGAGCAGTGATGTTTTGGAGCTGCCGCTGGGCAACATGGACTTTCAACTCCCTCCACAAATTTTCTATGGGGTTGAGGTCTGGAAACTGGCTAGGCCACTCCAGGACCTTGCAAATGCTTTTTATGGAGCCACTCCTTCCATTGCCAGAGCGGTGGTTTGGGATCATGTCATGCAGGAAGACACACCCATGTTCCATCTTCACTGCTCTCACTGATGGAAGGAGTTTTGGCTTAAACTCTCAACGTCACAAATTACATTCTTCCCTTAACTTTCCCAGTTGCAGAAAAACAGCCCCAAAGCATGATGTTTGCACCCCCCATGCGTCACAGTTGGATGGTGTCCTTAGGTGCAAACTCCGCATTCTACTTCCTCCAAACAAAACGAGTTGAGGTTTTACCAAAAAGTCTATTTTGGTTTCATCTGACCACATGATATTTCTCCCAATCTCTTCTGGATCTTCAAAAAAGATCGATATGCTCCTGGCAAACTTCAGGGACGGGCCTGGAATTGTAACTGGCTTAAAGCAGGGGAACACGGCTGGCACTGCAGGATCTGAGTACCTCTCAGCATAGTGGTGTTACTGATGGTAGCCCTTTTCATGGTCCCGGGAGATTATCAGTGGTCTTGTAGTCCTTCACATTTTCTTTACAATTGCACTCCCACAGTTGATTTATTCAACACCAACCTGCTTGCCTATTGTAGATTCACTCTTCCCAGCCTGGTGCAGGTCTACAATTTTCGTCCTGGTGTCCTTTGACCGCTCTTTGGTCTTGGCCATGGCTGAGTTTGGAGTCTGACTGTTTGAGGCTGTGGACAGGTGTCTTTTATACAGATAACGAGGTCAAACAGGTGCCATTAATACAGGTAACGAGTGGAGGACAGAAGAGCTTCTTAAAGAAGAAGTTACAGGTCTGTGAGAGGCAGAAATCTAGCTTGTTTGTGGGTGACCAAATACTTATTTTCCACCATGATTTACAGTTAAATTCTTTAAAAATCCTACAATGCGATATCCTAGATTTTTTTTCTTCTCATTTTGTCTCTCATAGTTGAAGTGTACCTATGATGAAAATTACAGACCTCTCTCATCTTTCTAAGTAGGAGAACTTGCACAATCAGTGGCCGACTAGATACTTTTTGCCCCACTGTAGATTAAAATGCAAGAAGGTACAAAGAAAAGAAAAACAAAGAAAAAGAGAAATAAACATGCTCTTGTACTTCACCCCCAACCTCATCCCCCTCCCGGAGGCCCATCCATTTAAAAAAAAAAAAAAAAACCCTGCATTTTCCTGCAGAACCTGTTGCATGGATTTCTGAATGGTTAGACCCATAGAGGGCAGCACTAATAAAGGCTTTGCTCACCTCTCAACTTCATTTAAACAAAACATGTTTTAAAAAGAATTGAAACAATCTATACCTAAACTTTATTAATAATTGATTTCTGAATCACCTAAAGCATGAAATGTAGTAATGCTTGTCAACAGTCTTTAATAAATAGTCTCCCAGTAAACCAATTCTGTTTCATTTTAATACGTACAAAGTGACTTTGCACATTGTTTCTCTTAGTGGATGCTGGATTTGACACAAGCAAATTGCTGCAGCCACCTCCCACATAGGCAAACCCCACACATAGATCTAAGATCAGAGACTGCACACTGAAACCCATAATGCCTACACAACCCCACCTCTAGACAAACTCATGTAATAGCCATAGCACTGAAATGGTTTATATGAAGCAGTGTAAACTCCAAAATGCTCCAAAAGCATTGACCTTACATCCTAGCCCATAGCACACACTACCCAGACCAAGAGTATCAGACCAAGCCCGACCCTACTATGCAAACATGACACTACAACAGAAAGAGAACATACTCTTGTGTAAAGCTTTGAGATTCCTTTGGCTTATCTCAGACTCAACCAAAGGACATTGGCTGACATCTAAACAATAGGACTGTATGGGAGGGCTTGACCACAGGGCTTGACGCACTGGTAAATGAAATTAAGCATCAGAGTCCCTAGTGGGTGACTGAATTCCCTGGAATTTTTCATCTGCTAGGTTCTCAGCGCATTTCATAAGCCTCTTATAAACAGCGCCTATGCACACTTTAACAGACTTCAACTGCACCACTGTCATCCAGGACCATGGTGCAACATATACATATACATAAGGAAATAAGTCTTGTACAAGTCTTACACAAGTCCTAAGTTCAAGAGACCAAAGTGCACGTGTGGCCGCATATGGTGTACAACAAGTGCAAAGTACAAAACCACAATTCTGGTGGAAAGAAATGTACATCACATTATAATAAATGCACAAACCTTGATCTTTGCTACAAACCTGGCAAACGTTAAACTTTCAATATTATTAACACCTAAACACTGTCAACCTTATTAATTAGCCATTTGTTTTCTGGAAGCAGATTACAGCAGGGACATCGCACGAGTGTGCCTGTGATTAATTTTCAATTCTGTTCAAAAGACAAAAGACTTTTGGCCCACTGTGTGTGTGTCTAAACATACACATTTCAAGACTGTGCAATAAACATGATCTTAGAAATGTTTTGGTGAAAACAAGATTTATAACCAAGTGATTGGTGAGTGGGCTGATGACTAATGTCCAGCAATAGATTTAAAGTTGCCTCCTATCCAGCAAAGCTGCAGCTCAGTGTAGTTCATATTACCTGCACATAAATTTACTCATGTTAAACACTAATTTGCAGTTCTCTGACCATGCAGAACAAACATGTGATGGCCCCAGTCCAATCTGTCTGATGCATCTGATTAATGTTCTGCAAGCTGGTATAGGAGACACTGGTGAGGCACCATGTTCCAACCAAATCAAAGACTTCATCCTGGATTATTACAGTATGTCCAGACTGAAAGTCACAATAGGCTCAATAACATCAGAGTGGTTGGAGGTGGCTGGAGGTGGGAATAATCAAAGGCTGCACCACTTCACTGATCCTTTTCACACAAGGGATATACTAGACTGCACAGGCCCCAAATCTAAGTGTGGAATCTGCCAACCACCAATCTGTGCATTCATGGATGATCCAACGATGATCACAAATAGCACCTGGAGCCAGTTGGATCCTAAAACGTCTGGAGTGACTGAGAGGGTGGGTCACGATGGCATTGAAGCCTACCAAATCTAGGACCATGGTGTTGCAGAAGAGCAACATAATGACCTGGTGGGAGCAGTGACCAGAAGAGGAGCCGAGCTAGGAAACTTTACATATGACAAACTGTAAATAATGGAGGAAAGGAGCAGCAGCAAACTGAGTTGACTTTAGAGAAAGTCTGCTAGGGGCGTGGATGAGGAAACAAGGCACCTGGTTTAGAAAGAAACTTGTTGACTAATATAATTTTATCAGGTAGACTTGGTGTTCTCCAGTCCATCCAACCTGCTTTGCTGAGTTTTGGTGGAAACTGCTTTCTTTGACAAAGATGCTGGTGGCATGACCAGATCCCAGATAACCTCACATGGGCTGTAACAGTGAATCCATGCTTAGTATTATTATAGTGTTTCTAATAAGGTGCTTGGTTGAGTGTATATGTAAATACTAATGTGTGACTTTAAATGTCCTAATATTCAGTCATGTACTATTTACTATATAACTTGGCCTAAAGACAAGCGCATCACGACCACACTTGCTACCAGACTGAAGACATACCGGAAGGAGGAAATCATTGGAAAAGATTGAAAATTAAATGCTAATGTCATTCATTTCTGTCCTGTTTATTGATCAGGCAAAACACCTGCTGATCATTCATCATTATAGTAATTTATAGACAAAAAGGTAGAAAGTGATTTCCTATGAGCATTCACAGCTAACATACAGTACAGTGCAAAAGTCTTAGGTATTCTATATTTTTCAGTTTATATTCTGCTTATTCTTTTACGTTTTAGTGGTCACTGCACTTAGTAGTTCAATTAAAGTCCATCTGTTTCTCTACAAACTTTGTTAGTCCCCTTTACTCTGTTCTCTAATGGTCAGGACCATGACAGATCAGGTACTATTTGGGTGGTGGATCATTCTCAGCACTGCAGTGATACTGACGTGGTTTTGGGGTGTTCTACTGGTACGACTGGATCAAACACAGCAGTGCTGCTGGAGTTTTAATACACTGTTCACTCACTGTCCACCTTATTAGAGACATTCACCTTATTGTTCCACCTTGTAGATGTAAAGTCAGAGACAACTGTTGTTGCACAGTTTGTGTTAGTCATCCTTTAAACGTGTACCCACACAAAACAACGATGAGAATGGTTTGAAAATCTTTTAAACTGTAGTTAATGGATAGATTTCACAAAGATATTAGGGGTACTATAAATATATTTCGTGTTAAGGGCAAGACAGTATACTTAGAATGCAAATGCATGGCCACATTAGCAGTAGTCAGTAATTCTTGATTGGATTGTATGATGGTTTTTTTTTTACAGTTTACAAAAGGAAAGCTACAATTTGGAAAGGACGTTACACTGACCACTAAATGTACTGAATGAGTGAAGCTGAATTGTATTCATACAAAGCTGGTAAAACATAACAAAATCTATTTGCAGTTTTAAAAAATCAATGACTACCCTGGTCAAGTCGAGTATTAGTTCACCTTTATTTATAATGTCTTACCATACTGTACGTTGTTGAAGGTGCCAGCTATGGTTTTACATGAGGAGTTGTCCCCTCCACACACTCCACACTTATCATTCCTTGCCTTTGAATTCAAAACATGATCACAGCCTGCTTGCTGCAGAAACACATACAAGAAACATATTGGTCAGGGAAGAAAACACCATAATCATGAATAATAGGCAAAGTTCAGTCTGTAGAGGCTACAGAGGAGTAAATGAGTAATTACCCTGCAGAGGCCCTGCACACAGATGTCATACGTGTCTGGACCACAAGGTGTTCCATCAACCACTCGATCTCGCAGCTGGTAGTAGGCCATCGAGCCAGACACACGACAGAAAAGCTTACAGCGATCCTTCATTAGAACTACAAATAAGAGCCATGGATGGAGTCAATTCTACACTACAATCAGAACATTTACAGCAGTGGTCTATTCGCGTTTCACGTTTTAGTGAACGTCACATGGGATGGCATTTTATAAGCTGTATAACCATTCATTTTGATAATTGGACATTTCAATTTGATTAAAATTCACCAGGACCATCCACTCTATGAGGCTGCATTGTTCTTACAGTTTACTGGCACATGGGATTTGTAAGCTTACTCGTGTTAACTGTTTAGCGTGATTGCTAAAGGTAATTGAGTTTGGTGTGTGCCATTTCCAGCCACACAGTGTATCAGCAGCTGTGAAGGCCAGGGCGATTACGAATGCATTCACAGGTCAGACAGACATCCAAACCATGTAAGGCAGGCCGTGATATATAAGTCACTTGTAACACCATGCTATCTATTTCTATCAAGAGACAAGGCTGTGTTGGTGGGAAGGCTCCTGAACAATTCAGAAGAATCAGGCCAAAAACAAATTTACAGAGTAATTGTGAAAGGGACACAAGTGTGTGACTTAGCTCTGTGTAAATGCTTGTGTGGGAGATGGAAGATTTAATAATATTCTGTCCATAATCATTTCCAGGAATGCCCAAAACTGTGAAACGACTGTGGTAGCTTAGCGGTTAAGGTACTGTACTATGGACCAGAAGGTCCAGGGTTCAAATCCCACGTCTGCCAAGCTGCCACTGTTGGGTCCTTGAGCAAGGCCCTTAACCCACAATTGCTTGGATTGTAAGACTGTACCAATTGTAAGTCGCTCTGGATAAGGGTGTCTGCTAAATGCTGTAAATGTAAATGACATTTCTATTGTTTTTTTTTTCCTTTGAATAAATCAAGGCAGCACCGGTGGATCAGTGGTAAGAACAAGCTGCACAAAACGCCATTTCCTGAGGACCTTGCAACACATTGGCACCCTGTCGAGAGTCCAAATGTGGGCTACCGTATTTTTCGGACCATAAGGCGCACTTAAAATCCTTTAATTTTCTCAAAAATCGACAGTGCACCTTAAAATGCGGTGCGTCTAATGTATGAATTAATTCTGGTTGAGCCTTCTGAGCTAGAACCGATTGTAGATGGTACACGGTGCTCATAAATCTGTCAAAATGTTTTAGCACGGCTTTGGTAAGTTACGAAGCTTATGGCAACCGTAGTGCGCAGCATCGCGGAGTAATACGGTATGTGCTTCAGCATTAGGGTACTGCATTCATTCATTCATTTTCGAAGCGGATTTCAAACTCAACGCTATCAGTCACGCAGTACAACATGGACATAGAGCAGCTGTGAGAGAATTCAACATTAACGAATCAATGGTACGGAAGTGGAGGAAGCAAGAAGACGCCCTGCGCCAGGTAAAGACCAAAACTGAGCTTCCGACGGAACTTAGAGTTTTGTTTCATTTAATGCGTCTTATAACCCGGTGCGCTTTATGTATGAAAACAGATCCGTTAGCAGTCGATCGTTGATATCGCGCCTTATAACCTGGTGCGCTTTATAGCCCGGAAAATGCGGTACATACATTCCCCTGCAACCATGACCAGGATAAAGCAAAAAAGGATGCTTGTGCTTTCAGGTAGTGCAGCAGTTTAATAACCTATCCAAACACCACAGGGACTTGTGACGGCCATCGCATGCAGACATGATTGGCTGAATCTGATGGAAGGGAGGCCAGTCAGGGGATCACCCCCTGGTGCTGCAACAGTGATCCAGCCCTGTGATGGACTTTCACCCTGTACAGAGCACGCATACGCCTGCTGCCCGAGTTCTCCCCAAGCAGGTGCCAAAGCCCACATGACTCTGACCAGGACAGGCAGGAAATAAATTAAAAGTTACATTTTTATCATATATTAAGTGACATTAAGCTATTTAACCATAGGATGTCTAATAACCATTTTTACCAGTTGGTAACAAGTGAAGGTGGCATGGTCGGGCAGTGGTTAGTGCTGCTGCCTCACAGCTACAGAGTGTCTGTGTGGGATTTGCATGTCCTTCCCTATATTCCTTTGAATACTGTGGTTCCCTCCGAAATTCTTAAGATTTGCATTAGGTCAACTGGCATCTTTAAAAGTGTTTCAGTGTGACAGCGTGTGTGCGCATGTGTATGCATGTGCCCTGTGTTGGACTGGTTCCCAGTCTGGGTTGGTTCCTGTCTTGCACCCTGTGCTACTGGTTATGCCAGCTGTTTTTGAGCGAATTAGTGCACCAAGAATGCCAAGAATTCTGGTACTGCAAAATAAGTATTTCTACTTTTTTCTGAGCATGTGGAGTAAGTGAATATCTTGCAGCTGATGTAAATATCTCGGTAAATGTCACAGCATGCAAAGATTGTGAATACCTTTTATGTTTAAGGTACAAATGTTAGCTAATCAGTAAAATAAGGAGGTAAGCACAAAAATCTATTATAGAAAGAAAACGATATGGGTTAAAACAAAAAGAATGACTAAAGATGGAGCATTGCTAGATAAGTGGCATATATTAATTGTTGTCCTTGGACATTTCAAAACATTGACAGAGTTTAGAAAAATGCATATTTATTCAAGCAAATCTGCAAAACACATGCGTTATTATTCTCATCTGAAATATGCAATCCTCTGCAGAGCTGTTAGTAAATGCACAATGTTTTGCAGATGTCATCAAGTGTGGACGTGTTTTTCTGCACTAAACCTGTCACATCAGGACTGAATAATTAATACATTTTGTTCCAACTGAGTCAGAAAAGGAGAGTCTAATATTATAATAAGCAGTTAGTTAAATAAATACAGCCCAGATGCATTAAAGGGTTCATGCTGTTCTTAGGTCAGTAATAAAGTGTAAGTGAGGGAATGCACAAAAAAGTGCTTCCATATGGAACAGAAAAGGGAATTAAAGTCTAAGCCAACTCTTTTCAAACTGCCTTCTAATTCAGCTGTATTTGAGGATTGTAAAATACTGATAAAAATACTCACTGCCACCGTACTTGGGCACCCAACGGACGGTAGGAGTTAGACCGTTGATGTTGAAGTGTTTGCCATCAAACTGTGCGCACTGCTCCTCTCTAAAATCCCTGCGACCCCTTGGACATGGCTCTGTGTTACAGGAACGAAATTTCATGCGACGTCCCACGCAAAAGCGTCCACCGTTCCTCGGCCTATTGCATACAGACACTCAGAAATAAGCACTGGGCACAAAGTACAAACTCTCATATTAGGTCATCAGATTGAATTAAGTGCAGTATTCTCAGATCTTAGTACAGAAACAACAGACTGTATGTACAGCCATGTAAGATGTATGCCCTTACTCAGGTTTGTTGCAGTCTCTAGATGTGCTACGTGTGCCGCCACCACAAGTTCTGGAGCACACACTGTATGGCCCCCATGGTCCCCACTCACCATGCACTGGCCTCGTCTCCATTTCTTTGTTCACACACATACCGTGCCTACAGTGCTGGACAAAAACACAAACACTCAAATGTTAAAAAACAAGGCTTAGGATGGCTGAAAATATTACCCATGACTGTACCGTGTAACATGTCAAAATAAAACCATCAACGCCTCCGCCGGATTTAAAGCACATGAAATGGAATTTGTGTTCTAATCCGCTGTTTATATTTAAAACAATATGTGAAAAGAAGACTCAGCATGTGCTAATCCATCCATTATTTATGCAGGTGGAATAGCCCACAGCTTAGCGCCAGCTAGGGTAGTGTGGTCAAGCTTCACTCCACTTACATATGGTATGAAACTTGAGTGAGGGTAAGAAGTTACAGTGGGGCAAAAAAGTATTTAGTCAGCCACTGATTGTGCAAGATCTCCTACTGAGATGAGAGAGGTCTGTAATTTTCATCATAGGTACACTTCAACTATGAGAGACAAAATGAGAAAAAAAATCCAGAAAATTCGATTGTAGGGTTTTTAAAGAATTTAATTGTATATCTTCAGCAGGTAAAATACAAACTGTAGCGGGTATTTTGGCCCATTCCTCCATGCAGATCTTCTCTAGAGCAGTGATGTTTTGGGACTGTCGCTGGGCAACACGGACTTTCATTTACATTACATTTACATTTACAGCATTTAGCAGACGCCCTTATCCAGAGCGACTTACAATTGATACAATCTTACAATCCAAGCAATTGTGGGTTAAGGGTCTTGTTCAAGGACCCAACAGTGGCAGCTTGGCAGAGGTGGGATTTGAACCCTGGACCTTCTGGTCCATAGTCCCGTACCTTATCCGCTAGGCTACCACAGTCCCACTTTCAAGCCCCTCCACAAATTTTCTATGGGGCTGAGGTCTGGAGACTGGCTAGGCCACTCCAGGACTTTGAAATGCTTTTTATGGAGCCACTCCTTCATTGCCCGAGCGGTGTGTTTGGGATCGTTGTCATGCTGGAAGACCCAGCCATTGTTTCCATCTTCAATGCTCTCACTGATGGAAGGAGGTTTTGGCTTAAAATCTCACGATTACATGGCGCCCCGATCATTCTTCCCTTAAAACGGATCAGTCGTCCTGTCCCCCTCTGCAGAAAAAACAGCCCCCAAAGCATGATTTTTTTCCACCCCCATGCTTCACAGTAGGTATGGGTGTTCTTGGATGCAACTCAGAATTCTTCTTCCTCCAAACACAACGATCCTCTTCTGGATCATCCATATGCTCTCTGGCAAACTTCAGACGGGCCCTGGGAAATGTACTGGCTTAAGCAGGGGGGGACACGCCTGGCACTGGCAGGATCTGAGTCCCTCTCGGCGTAGTGTGTTTGTTACTGATGGTCAGCCCTTTGTTACTTTGGTCCCAGCTCTCCACTCTGCAGGTTCATTCATCAAGTCCCTCCGTGTAGTTTCTGGGATTTTTGCTCATCGTTGCTTCATGATCATTTGTGACCCCCCACAGGATGATGAGAGCTTGCAAGGAGCCCCCCCCAGATTGAGGGAGAGATTATCAGTGGTCTTGTATGTCTTCCATTTTCTTACAATTGCTCCCACAGTTGATTTATTCACACCAACCTGCTTGCCTATTGTAGATTCACTCTTCCCAGCCTGGCGCAGGTCTACAGTTTTCTTCCTGGTGTCCTCCGACAGCTCTTCGGTCTTGGCCATGGTTGAGTTTGGAGCTTGCTGGTAAAGCTGGTCGACCAGCATGCAAGTGTCCACCACGCAATATGCACTGGGCTTTGCTGATTTTTAGCAGGGTACATCAGTAGATAAATGTATTTCGAGTTATCCATTTACCACAAATTTACTGAACAAGACAAGACATGGTTGGTGTCAAATGTTTGCTTCTTTATATTTTAAGTGAAGCTGCTGGCATAACTGAGCTAAAATAACTGAAAATAAATCTATTTTAAAGTATGCAAATCTTTTGTTTTAGCTGTTAATCTGAAAGAGAAATTACAGTCAGGTGTTTTGATGACACTGTTTAACACTGGTGTATTTAAAGAACAGGGATCTATCAGCGTGTGAACTTTAAAACACGTGCTTGTGGAAATGTATTATGGTTTAGAAGAGTAGTTGTTACTCATTAAGCTAAAAAAGGTTACACATTTTTTCTTTAAAGTGTTTGGACCCTACCAAACAGATAGATTGTTTACAATCTGAGCAATTTCAGGATAGTTCTTCCTCAGACAACCAACAAAGATCACTTCAAGTGCAAGGCTTGTAAAGTCTGCAAGGTCACAAAGAAACCCAGGGTCACTTTAATAACCTTAAAGCAATTATAGGCCCCTCACACATTGTCTAACATTAATGTTCATGAATCCAACATGAGGTAATCACTGAACAACAATGGTGTACATGGCTGGGTTGCAAGGAGAAAGCCATTACTCTCCAAAAGAACATTGCTGTGCATTATGTCTCACATAAACATTCTGGAATGCTACTGGAAAAACACATTTAGTGAATGAGAAGTGATATGAGAAAGGAAAACACTGCATTTCAGCTTAATTACCTTATATCCCCTGTGGAACATGGTGGTGGTAATATCAATGGTTTTGCCTGTTGTGATGCATCTGGGGCAGGACAACTTACCACAATGAATGGAACAATGAGTTCTTAATTACACCAGCGATTTCTAAAAAAATCTCAGGATATATCTGTGAACTGAATCTTAATAAAAATTGGGTTATGAAGCACAACAACTACCCTACACACAAAAGTCGTTCTACCGAAAAATGGTTAAATACGGCTAAACTTAACGTTCTGGATTGGCCAAGTCAAAGTCCTGACCTTAATCCAATAGAAATGTTACAGAAAAACCACTAACATCCCAGAGTTAGAGCTGTCCTGTACTGAAGAATTTACTAAAATTCCTCCAAGCTGACCTGCAGAACTAATCAACAGTTATGGAAATGTTTAGCAGCAGTTGTTTTGAACAAGGGGGGTCACACCAGATACTGAAAGCAAATGTTCACATACTACTTGCCACTTGCTGACATGTAATAACTCATACACTCATTCACTCAACCTGGGCCACTCCAGAGACACAAGCTGACCCAAAGCATGCAGACATGGAGAGAACATGCAAATTCGATCAGGGAATCCTGAAGATGGCACAGCTTCAAGCTATGTGAAGTGCCAAGTAAATGTAAGCTGTGAGGGTAACAGGCACTGCCAACAGGCACCATCTGTGTAAACATAACTGCCTTTCTGTTTGCTGTAACAGAATCTGGTTTCGTGCAGTGGCAATGGATGTCGATGGTCTCCTTTCAGAATAGGAATGCAGGACAGTGTGGCGTCTGTCTCACTATGTCAGACCTGCACAGGCTGATGGCTGGCACTCACTCACAATGCAGAAGCACTCAGGGTGGTGGCACACATTAGCTGATAAGGAAACCCAAGAGGAAAGATAACACAGTAACGGGACTTATTGGAGTCTCCAATGTCCCTTTTTCCTCTTTGTCTCTCTTTCTGTCTGATTTTTTTTATAGATACTTTGCATCTCTGTGTCAGTCTCTCCTGCTTGTATCATATAAATACTCGGAAGAATTACAACCTCATTAAAAAGGTTTTGCAGGACATTAAGACGTTTGGCAAAGAGGAATATCTATTTTTGATATAACAATTTATTTTCTATTATCATAAAAAGTATTATGCAATATACTGCAAATTACATCTTAAGGGCATATACTCCCACTAAGGTAGTGACTTCTCAGGGTGCAAATGATACAATGTGTTCTCTGTATTTTGCCATAACTCCCATTGAAATGAGGGAAAAGAATGGCTTGAGAAAGAACACAGGTCTCTCACTGCACTCCCACTTTTCCTGACTCAAATATCAGGATTAATAATTTGTTGTAGGGCCAACTTACTAAAACCCTCTTTATGGAATCAGCACGTTTTGGGACTAGTCTGCTATTCCTCTAGCTCTGAATATTTACATTTACATTTACAGCATTTAGCAGACGCCCTTATCCAGAGCGACTTACAAGTGATACAGTCTTACAATCCAAGCAATTGTGGGTTGAAGGTCTTGCTCAAGGACCCAACAGTGGCAGCTTGGCTGAGGTGGGATTTGAACCCTGGACCTTCTGGTTCATAGTCCTGCACCTTAACCACTAGGCCATCACAGTCCCATATGCAAATATAAATGACTCTACATAAGTGAACTGCACAGCCATAACGTGGGTCAACTCCCTTCAGCCTATAAAACATAAGTCATAAGAAGTCTTACACCAGTGCAAGTTCCTCAAAACACACTGCATTTTATGTGAAGTAAAATAACAGTGCAGTATTTTATTTTAATTAATCACTTCATTACTCACCTGTACAACAGGTGCAATTACCCCAGATAACTGGGTTACACGAAGGCACCTCTAGTCGGTGCTGTGCTTCGTGCAGTCCCACACGTGGACACAGAAAGTCTACTGGTTACCTGCAACCTGCTGTGTCCCTCAACAAAATCATTCAAAATCACACACATACCCAAATAATTTCTGGTGTGCTAGTCATGCTTGTATCACTTGCAAAACCTGGAAAGTGCTCCAGTACTAAATGGCTAATTTGGACTACCAAAAGTTTTCCAACTGTACAAATCTAATTCACTACTTCACATGAAACTCAAACTAATACCAACCTAATGTTCTGCTATGCCATATGTTTATTTTTTGTTAAAGTAAATGTCAGGTTTACGACACCAGTTATCAGCCACCTGGAAAGCTTTTTCATTACAACTGTGTTATTTGTCTAGTTACAGTGGTGCTTGAAAGTTTGCAAACCCTTCAAAAGTTGGCAACTTAAGTGAAAAAAGCTGTCAACAGATACACAGAGAAAGTCTATTTTCTGGATGGCCAAATCAGATATGTGGAATTGCCACCATGCTGTTTATTTTAAATACAACACATTGAAGTTTCTCCCCTTCAGTTTCTAAGCTGTTTCTTTAACAGAAGCACCTACCACTGATAGAAAAAAAGAAAGAGAAATGATAGAAAATACAAATATAGAGCTGATTGCATTTACGGGTGAAATATACTGGCTGTCCAGCAAGCATGCAGTACTATTATTGTACTTCCAACACCAGAATGCGTGAAGCAAAACTGGATGAGTCATACTTTTATTTACTCCATGATATCATCTTCATATCACTGGAATTGAATGCTCATGGGTCACTACATATATATGTAGGCTACTAATTATAGCCGATGGCTTTACAAGCAAACGTTCAGTTAAACAGATGATACATGATTTTCTTTCCACAATTCCCTATCCAATAACTCTTGGATGGTTAAGTAACTTCTAAGACCATCTTAAAAGGTTTCTTTGTATGTTTAATACAGTCATCTTTTTTTTTCCGTAGACTCGGTGTGTGTTTAACTGTAATGACTTTAGTGGTTAATCTCTGCATCAATCACAGGTTGTCAAGCACTGGCACTGGGCTTAATATTGCACACAGATTGTAAGATTGTATGCTTGCACACTCTAATGTGCAGGTACTCTGGAGATCATTCAAAGAAAAATTCAAAACTTATCCTTAGCTGACAACATTATGCTTCCACAGAAATCACTGACATTACCTTTAACTCTATAAGACTCTATTTTAAATCAAACCATGACTGCCATGAAATGGATTTTGCAAACGTGTAGTGCTGAAGTACTGAATGAGGTCAAAGCACATGTGGGTGGCCAATCCAGAGAGGGGTTGGATCAGGATTCTCATTACATCTTCTATTGTTTCACTGAAGTTCAGATGAGTTTCTCTATACAGTATCTTTAACTAAACGAAGTACACATTCCTATGTAAAGCAGGTCCCTTATTGCATGCACTGTGATCCCTGTGTGTGTGTGTGTGTGTGTGTGTGTGTGTGTGTGTGTGTGTGTGTGTGTGTGTGTGTGTGTGTGTGTGCGCTTTTGTGTCTGAGTGTCAATGGTGGTTAGGAGGGTAGCCCAAGACCACCAGTGAGGCCCTTGTGAGTGCTGAGAGCTGTCAGACTGAAAGACATGCAGATTGTCAAATAGTCCCACAGTCTGAAGCCAACCTAAGCCTTTAAGGCATTCCCTTCCCTGCTTCTACTTCATGTTTACAACACCTTTATTTAACTAAAATGGTGGGGGAGGGCAAAACGCTTGAAAGGATTACACAGTTTAGAAAAGAAAGAGAAGAGGTGAAAAAGAAGAACTGGGGAGGTGTACATGGGCAGTTTTTGACCATCTTGGACCTTCACTAAAGTTTCATTTAGAAATAGTGATGAAAGTACAGAGCATGGAGTAAAGAGAGAAGGGGAATAGGTATAGATAGCAGAACTGGTCCTCCGCAGGTTGCTATGTACTGACAAAATGCCAAGTATTGGTTTTAATTGACTAAGTCTTGTGGCACAAACCATCCCAGCTGTTGCCAAATGATCTCTTTCTCTCTTGCGCACACACACACACAAACACACACACACACACACACACACACACACACAAACACACCCATAGACACACAAGTACTTACTTGCCGTGAAGTCCTCAAAATACACAATGTTACAACATCCCTGCCTGGCAAAGCTCAAAAACACTTAAAACTGTTGTGTGAGTTCAGTGGTATGTACAGCAGCCAAAAATGTTATACTGTTACTTAAAATAATTGTCACTTATAAGGGAATATCTAATGAAAGCTTCAGGAGCATTTCACTGGTTATACAGGTTCAGGTTTAAATAATCAGGCAGACTGTTAATAAATGATTGGCTTTCATGTAATCATAGCTACAGTTCAACACAATGAAGTCTCACAGTGCGTGCTATTCTTTATACAGTGGTACCTCGGTTCTCGGAATTCGTCTAATTCGGTTCTTGATGCATTTTGACTAGTAAAATTTGTTTCGGGTGTCGTCGTTTGCTCAGTACTCAGTGCACTTGCTTAAACTTGCGACTCATTCCAGACAAAACTCGATTCATGATTCAGTACACAATGATTCAGTGATTCAGATTCACAGATTCACCCACCAACATCCCAGAGCTGAAGCTGTTCTGTACGGAGGAATGAGCTAAAATTCCTCCAAGCCGGTGTGCAGGACTGATCAACAGTTACAGGATACAGTTAGTTGCGTAACTATTATGCTGCACCTCAATGGCCACAAACGCTGATTAGATAGGCAATTAGCAATAACTGCAACTAAACATTTCCTGTCTCATTTGTTTAACTGGGTTCCCTTTTAATTAGTTTTAAGACTTGTGTGAAAATCTGATGATATTTTATGCAGAAATACAGAAAATTCTAAAGGGTTCACAAACTCTCAAGCACCACTGTAGACTATATTAAACTCATCGGTTCATGATACATTAAACTTGTGATGGATTTGTTGGAACATATCCCCATCGTAAATCAGGGAGCACCTGTACAATATAGCTCCATTAATCCATAAAATGCCTTACACAGTGTGGATTTTCTGGAGATCTGGAATGGATTAATTCAATTTACATTATTCCTTATGGGAAAAATGTGCTCAGTACTCATCATTTTCGGTTCTTGACAAGCGTTCTGGAACAAATTAACACCGAGAACCGAGGTACCACTGTACATGCTCTATATAGGTATCGTCACTTAACATCCACGATTCATTCAGTGAATTTGAGCATTATATTTAATGAAAACCATATTGAACTGAACAGATTATTAAATATAATACTTATATACTACATATGATATAGCAAAGCTATAAGGGGAAACTGTAGTATTTAGTGCTGGTATCTCTCTGCATTCTGGTTCATCTCTGCATGCTGGTTTATCTGTCTGCACTCTGATTTATCGCTCTGATTGCTGGTTCATCTCTCTGCACTCTAATTCATCTCTCTGAATGTTAGTTTATCTCACTGCATGCTGATCTTCCTGCTTCACGCTGATTCAATCCAAGTCGTTGATTACTCTGTTGTTTGCCATCACCCAGGCAAGTGCATGCCATATTCATCACTCTTAACTGCACAGTTAAGTGCTCATTTCTCTACTTTGTGTTTAATGATAACTTTCTGTGTTATTAGAGTCTGTTATTGTGATGAGTGTCATTACGATTGTATTTCAATTAATGTATCTGGCAAGGTAATCAGTAGGTTAGTTCAGTAGGTTAATTACCTTAAAAAGAAAAAAATATAGATAGTACATTGACCCAATGCAGGTTGCTATGTACTGACAAAATGTCAAGTATCGGCTTTAACAGACGTTATGTGGTACATGCCTGTATTTGTGAAACGTATAACCCACTGTATACTGAGAAATACAATATGGGATTCAGCTGCAAGCAAAAGGTAACAACAAGAACATACTCAAATATAATGTTCAGTAAAAGTACATTTTTATCTTTACATATTAACTAGTAAATGTAATTAAATAATGGTTGCATGTTACAACCCAACTCTGTGTGTGTGCATGCATGTATGTTAGTAGTCCACAGTGACCAGCCAGCTTTAAACTCCAAGCAACTGTGAAACATGCTTTGCCCTTAGCATCTGCGATGCTGAGCTGCTTTGTGGTTAGAGGCACCCTATAATTGCTGTTTTCCCAGCACGTCATTCTGCACACACACACACACACACACACACACACACACACACACACACCTGTACAAGAATGACAGGACAGGCTGAATAATTTTAAAAGCTGAGCTCTTTCATTTTAACACAGTCATTTCCATATGACATCATGTTTTCTCAGAGGTCAGCACTGGAGTTCACAACAGCCATGGAAGAGTTCAGTTTGCACAGGCTGCATACACATGCTATCACGCCCCAAGGTCTTACCCTGGCCTCTCAACCCCGCTGTGGGCGAGCTGAGATCACTTGACTACCACGGACCAATCCGGGAGCTCCACCGCTTCCAGATTACTGATTGTTTACAGCTGTGGGACTCCCTTTATAAGCACGGCTTTGAGAGACATTCGGGGCGGATTATTGCTTCGGTCACGTCCGAATGTACCGCATGTTCCTGCCTGCGGATCCGTCTGCCTGTGGATCTACTCCCGTTTGGGGTCCTGTCCACATTGGACTTCCTTCCTGGTCCGCGTTCCGTCCACTGTGGTGATTCTACCCGTTTTGGCTCTCCGCGCATTTTGCGGCTTTTGCCGTTTGCACCCATTTTGCGGTTCCACCTGTTTTGATTATGAACCCATTCTTTTCTGGTTTTGGGTCGGGGTTTTTGTTTTCCTTTCAGTTAGCTGTGTTTTCCTTGGTTGTGTTATCTCTTTCCTTAATAAGACCTTTGCTTATACAGTGGTGCTTGAAAGTTTGTGAATCCTTTAGAATTTTCTATATTTCTGCATAAATATGACCTAAAATATCGTCAGATTTTCACACAAGTCCTAAAGTCCTAAAGTCCTAAAAGTAGATCAAGAGAACCCAGTTAAACAAATGAGACAAAAATGTTATACTTGGTCATTTATTTATTGAGGAAAACGATCCAATATTACATATTAGTGAGTGGCAAAAGTATGTGAACCTCCAGGATTAGCAGTTAATTTGAAGGTGAAATTACAGTCAGGTGTTTATCAATGGGATGACAATCAGGTGTGAATGGGCACCCTGTTTTATTTAAAGAACAGGGATCTATCAAAGTCTGCTCTTCACAACACATGTTTGTGGAAGTGTATCATGGCACGAACAAATGAGATTTCTGAGGACCTCAGAAACAAAGTTGCTGATGCTCATCAAGCTTACAAAACCATCTCTAAAGAGTTTGGACTCCACCAATCCATAGTCAGACAGATTGTGTACAAATGGAGGAAATTCCAGACCATTGTTACCCTCCCCAGGAGTGGTCGACCAACAAAGATCACTCCAAGAGCAAGGTGTGTAATAGCTGGTGAGGTCACAAAGGACCCCAGGGTGACTTCTAAGCAACTGAAGGCCTCTCTCACATTGGCTAATGTTAATGTTCATGAGTCTTGTGTGAAAATCTGATGATGTTTTAGGTCATATTTATGCAGAAATATAGAAAATGGGTTCACAAACTTTCAAGCACCACTGTATATTGGAACTTGCACTCGTCTTTCCCATTCCTGCCGCACCCGCGTTACACAAGCGTGCCCACCCACTGCACAAAAGCACACCCACTAAACACACCTGACACACACAAAGATGGGCATCGTCACCACCAGTTTCTCTCTCTACACACACTGTTCTCTAAATACATACAGGAAATGTCTATATCATATATATGGAATTAAGCTGAATTATTATGTGGAACAGCTGGCGTGTTTAAAGTTGTCGTTTTAGCTGCTAATTCAGTCTTTATGAGCATTGCCCAAATCTTCCAAGACCTTTAAAAGATATCTTCTATTAAAACTGCACAAAAGAAGGCATTGTGTCCCATTAGCGATTAAACTCAGGGGAACGCTTGTGCTCCCTGCAGCCTGTCCTCGTCTCACACAATTAGCACCAGATAGTGAAGTCTTGCAGAAGTCTAGTGGAATAGAATTTGCTGGCACTGGCTCGGTGACTTGGCTGCCGTATCTGGCAGCTCTTGCTGAGCTCTGCCCAACTCTGTGCTCTCTGGCTTGGTACACTGCTGTGTGGATTGATGTCACCTTGATCCCTAACCCGTCTGTGCTTCCACTGAGATGCCCAGAAGGATTTGGTTAAACAAGTGAATTGTTGTTTTAGTTGTCATGCTCCAGAGAACACCAAGCAATCTAATGAGGAAATCGTACGCTATTTACAGTCCTATGAGAAATCTGTTTGTTGATTTTGTTTTTAAATGAAAAATTAACATAACCTTTTGCATTTGACAAAAGCTAACACAAGTTAGCACACAAGCTACAGTCTATACTACACTACACACACACGCACACTATACACACATTGTCACATATGTTTTTTCTGTATTAAAAAATGCAATAAAAATTAAAATCATGTTTTTCAATCAAAGTAATGACAATCAGTTGTGAGTGGGCACCCTGTTTTATTTAAAGAACTGGGTTCTATCTGGTCTTCAAAACACGTTTGTGGGAGTGCATCATGGCACAAACAACGTAGATTTCTGACAGCTTCAGAAAAAGAGTTGCTCATCAGGCTGGACTTCACCAAACCACAGTCAGACAGACTGAGTACAAACTGAGGAATTTCAAGGACAGTTAATCGGTTGACCAACAAAGATTACTCCAAAAACAAGGTGTTTAATAGTCTGAGAGGATCCCAGGCTTCTATGCAACTAAAGCTCTCTCTAACATTGGCTTATGTTAATGTTTTCATGATGATGCAAGCCCTCCAAGCTTGCATTACTCTGATTTAACTCCCTCTGTCTCTCCTTCCACAGCAGGTGGGGCTGATCTCACATGCTTCAGCTTTTCTATAAATACCTCACTTCCTGTTCACTTCCTCATCTGGCATTCTCACACACCTGGGTTGTCTTGGCTCCCACATTCTCCAGGTTCCTTGCCTGATTAATCTCTTTCTCGTTGTCAGTTTAGGTCATTTCTGTCTTTGTTTCCTAGTGTTGTTGCATGTCCTGTTCTATATCTTGTTTTATGTTTAGCCCAGCTTCTTTTTTTCGATTTAGCCTTTAGGCTGTTAGCCTATTGTTTGTAGTTAGTGTTAGATCCTCCCGTATTAGCCCTTGTCTTGCCTTTTGTTAGTTTGTGCGTGACAAATGTTCATTAATTCCACCATCAGGAGAACACTAAACAACAATGGTGTGCATGGCAGGATTGTAAGGAGAAAGCCATTGGTCTCCAAAAAACAAACACTGCTGTCATGTGGAACATGGAAAATCCATAAGACTATTGGAAAAACATTTTGTGGATGGATGAGACTAAATTAAGCTTTAAAAAAACAAGTGTTATGTCTTCTGAAAGAAAAACACTATATTCCAGTATAAGAACCTTATCCTATCTGTGAAACTTGGTTTATTCAGTATTATGGTCTGGGCCAGTTTTGCAGCATCTGTACCAGGATGGCATACCATCATTTATGGAACAATGAAATATGAATTATACCAGCAAATTCTAAAGGAAAATGTTTTGACATCTGTCTGTGAACTGAATATTAACAGAATGTGGCTTCTTCTATAAAAATGATTAAAAGACTAAAATTAATGTTATGGAATGGCTAAGCTAAAGTTTGGTATTGGTAATCTAATGGAAATGCTGTGGAATAGATAGGTTCATGTGAGGAAACCCACCAAAGTCTCAGAGCTGAAACTGGAATGGGCTAAAATTGTCAGAGCCAACGTGCAGGGCTGATAAACAGTTACTGAAAAATTTAGCTGCGTTATTGATGTACAACAGTTTCACACAAGATACTAAACATAGTTGTTCATATATTTTTGCCACTCACAGATATGTGATATTGGATGATTTTTCTAAATAAATAAATAAATGTCTGACAGTTCTATTTTTGTCTCACTTGTTTAATTGGGTTCTGTTTATCTACTGTTAGGCATTGTGTGATCTGATTATGTTTTTGGTCATTATTATGACCCATATTTATTCCAGAACTACAGTCATGCTTGAAAGTTTGTGAACCCCTTAGAATTTTCTGTATTTCTGCATAAATATGACCTAAAACATCATCAGATTTTCACATAAGTCCAAAAAGCAGATAAAGAGAACCCAGTTAAATAAATGAGACAAAAATATTACACTTGGTCATTTATTTATTGAGGAAATTGATCCAATATTACATATTAGTGAGTGGCAAAAGTATGTGAACCTCTGCTTTCAGTATCTGGTATGACTCCCCTGTGCAGCAATAACTGCAACTAAACATTTCCTGTAACTGTTGATCAGTCCTGCACACCAGCTTGGAGGAATTTTAGCCCATTCCTCCGTACAGAACAGCTTCAGCTCTGGGATGTTGGTGGGTTTCCTCACATTAACTGCTCGCTTCAGGTCCTTCCACAACATTTCAACTGGATTAAGGTCAGGACTTTGACTTGGCCATTCCAAAACAAGAACTTTATTCTTCTTTAACCATTTTTTGGTAGAACGGCTTGTGTGCTTAGGGTCGTTGTCTTGCTGCATGACCCACCTTCTCTTGAGATTCAGTTCATGGACAGATGTCCTGCTGACATTTTCCTTTAGAATTCTCTGTTATAATTCAGAATTCATTGTTCCATCAATGATGGCAAGCCGTCCTGCCCAGATGCAGCAAAACAGGCACAAACCATGATACTACCACCACCATGTCTCACAGATGAGATCTTATGCTGGAATGCAGTGTTTTCCTTTCTCCAAACATAACGTTTCTGTTTTAAACCAAAAAGTTCTATTTTGGTCTCATCCATCCACAAAACATTCTTCCAATAGCCTTCTGGCTTGTCCACGTGATCTTTAGCAAACTGCAGAGGAGCAGCAATGTTCTTTTTGGAGAGCAGTGGCTTTCTTCTTGCAACCCTGCCATGCACACCATTGTTGTTCAGTGTTCTTCTGATGGTGGACTCATGAACATTAACATTAGCCAATGTGAGAGAGGCCTTCAGTTGCTTAGAAGTCACCCTGGGGTGCTTTGTGACCTCACCAACTATTACACTCCTTGCTCTTGGAGTGATCTTTGTTGGGCGACCGCTTTTGGGGAGGGTAACAATGGCCCTGAATTTCCTCCATTTGTACACAATCTGTCTGACTGTGGATTGGTGGAGTCCAAACTCCTTAGAGATGGTTTTGTAACCTTTTCCAGCCTGATGAGCATCAACAACTCTTTTTCTATGGTCCTCGGAAATGTCCTTTGTTCGTGCCATGATACACTTCCACAAACATGTTGTGAAGAGCAGACTTTGATAGATCCCTGCTCTTTAAATAAAACAGGGTGCCCACTCACACCTGATTGTCATCCCATTGATTGAAAACACCTGACTCTAATTTCACCTTCAAATTAACTGATAATCCTAGAGGTTCACATACTTTTGCCACTCAGTAATATGTAATATTGGATCATTTTCCTCAATAAATAAACAATATTTTTTTCTCATTTGTTTAACTGGGTTCTCTTTATCTACTTTTAGGACTTGTGTGAAAATCTGATGATGTTTTAGGTCATATTTATGCAGAAATATAGAAAATTCTAAAGGGTTCACAAACTTTCAAGCACCACCATATTACCTCTGTACCTGCTGCTTTGCTAGTTTGTGTGGTTACTGACAGTCAAACACAGCTTTATCCCATGGCTACATATGTATCTCCTATAAATTCCACATATACAAATGTACTACATAGTAAAATGCCTGAAACATAATTGAGATCAGTGACAACGCTTATAAATTAATCTCAAGCGTGCAAATCATGAACCAATTAAGAAATCTAGAGTTTTATCTTTGTGTGTATGTGTGTGTGTGTGTGTGTGTGTGTGCTCATCAAGCACTGTTATTTGTGCCAACAATTTAAATGAGCAACATATTACTGCGTATAGTGTTTGATTCTGGAAACATATATGTATAGAACATCTATGATGTAGTGTGTTCTAACCATGTGTGTGAGTCTAACCAAAGTAGAGCGCACAACATGCAAATAAGCCCTGGACATGGCACTAGTCCATCAAAGGACATTACACAGGCCTACTCACACATATATTCACACTCACTCAGGTCTAGAATTAAAACCACTGCACACATGCTACCTGTAAGACACATGAAGTCAGACATTGAATCTTATCATGTCGCATCTCCTATAGATCACCCCAAAACACCCCAAACTCAAACTGAACTGCAGTCAAACTGTTCAGCTGTCCCCTCTCCTACACTTCATACAATAGAAATCCAGACACATCTCTTTACAGGGATGTGCAGACTGCAAGTCACTGGCTCCTCAGACAACAGTCATATTAAGGGCTTCAAGTCTGGCTCTGTGCTTTTTGAAGAGCCGCAGGTGGAAAGAGAGAGAGTAGTGGCAGTGTTTATAGTCAACAAGATATGTGATGTACTCGTTACACTAAGGCTCACTGAACTAGAAGACAGGCATATTGCCGGGGTCATGTGACCACATTACTCACTCCAGGTCCTAACCAGTCAGATGGGGAAGAAGAATGAGAGTGGAAAGAGAATATGAATTCAGCAGTCTACTTCTACTTTGGATTAAGTTGGTGCCAGCAACGTGAGTCCTTAAGAAACATCTTGTCTTGTGTAAACAGGATTGACCAGCACTTTTCACCCTGTTCACATTCTGGAAAAGTGGTTTCTTGGCTGCCACCCTTCAAATAAGACCATTCCTGATCAAGCTTCTTCAGACTAAAGAAGGGTCAACTTGACATGCTGATGAAGCTGCCAGATGCTGCTACTGCTCAAGTGTCAGGGGAGATCACACTAAATACTTGACACTGCAGCCCATAGAAGGTGGTTTTTCTGATTTGTATTCAGTTTCTTAATAATGCATACACATTTCATGTATTTTCTGCTTGTACTGTAATAAGGAGGCTGAGACATAATTACAGTGCTGCTTGAAAGTTTGTGAATCCTTTAGAATTTTCTGTATTTCTGCATAAAAATGACCCAAAACATAGATTTTCACACAAGTCCTAAAAGTAGATAAAGAGAACCAAGTTAAACAAATGAGACAAAAATATTACACTTGGTCATTTATTTATTGAGGAAAATGATCCAATATTACATATTAGTGAGTGGAAAAAGTATGTGAACCTTTGCTTACAGTATCTGTGTGACCCCCTGTAGCAGCAAATAAACTGAACTAAACGGTTTTCTGTAACTGTGATCAGTCGCTCACCGGCTTGGCGGAATTTTTAGCCCATTCCTCCGTACAGAACAGCTTCAGCTCTGGGATGTTGGGGGGGTTCATCACATTAGCTGCTCACACTGAGGGTCCTTCCACAACATTCGGCTGGATTAAGGTCAGGACTTTGACTTGGCCATGCCAAAAACAGAACTTTATTTCTCTTTAAACCATTCTTTGGTGGAACGGCTTGTGTGATTAGGGTCGTTGTCTTGATGCATGACCCACCTTTATCTTGAGATTCAGTTCATGGACAGATGTCCGACATGTGCTTAGGGTCGTTGTCTTGATGCATGACCCACCTTCTCTTGAGATTCAGTTCATGGACAGATGTCCTGACATTTTCCTTTAGAATTCTCTGATAGAATTCAGAATTCATTGTTCCATCAATGATGGCAAGCCGTCCTGCCCAGATGCAGCAAAACAGGCCCAAGCCATGATACTACCACCACCATGTTTCACAGATGGGATAAGCTTCTTATGCTGGAATGCAGTGTTTCCCTTTCTCTAAACATAACGCTTTTCTTTTAAACCAAAATGTTCTATTTTGGTCTCATCCGTCCACAAAACATTCAAAAAATTCTAAAGGGTTCACAAACCTTCAAGCACCACTGTATATAGGGTCATAACACTATTGCTAAAACAGTGGTATATATAATCTTATGGTGGGCTAAGACTTTTGCACTGTACGTTTGGGCCCTTTCCACACCTACTCAACTCTGTTGAATATGACTGGAATCATAGAAATTGATGTCTGTCATGGTTTGAAATAGTAGTGGTGAATATGCTTATTAGATATTACTTCACCATGTTGTATCTAGACAACGAGTGTATACTAAATATAAAATCATTTTCCAAATTTAGTATTTTAATATTAGCAAATCATGTTGTTCCAATCTAAACATTTAGATAAATAAATCCACATTTTTTTGCAAATGATGTTCTTTCTGATGTTCTGTGAAGAAGGTACCCAAAAGGAACCCACCCAGGCATTTTAAACAACTGTTTTTCTTTTTAATGGAGGCCATTTTGTGCATGAACAGTAAATCCAACTTTAAACAATGTGACTATAAAGACTCAATCGAGAGTTAACTTGTTTAATTTCTTGAATAAATTGTGATTGTGGTTCAAGATTTTGGGAAGACAGACACAGATATTTGGAAGAGGCCTCTCTGAGTTCTTCCCCACATTAAAGAAGTCTAAAGAGACAGGTGAGCCCAGACTGAGAGCCCCTTTGCTTTTAACTGCTGCCACTTCAAAGTGCTCTGTATGGAGATGACACCAAGCCCTTAGCACCACAAACAAAGGTGCAAATGGCATGACAGGTGAAACAAAAAACAAGAAAACTCTTTGTGGACCTGTGCTGTCCCAGCACTGTGGAGTTTCAACCAGCAACACAACTGACTAACACAAAAATGTGTTTTGTTTAAGAATCAACAAACTGTTTAAAAGCAGCTCTTGCTTTGGTCTCGCAATTATTATTGTAGACTAGTTGTTCAGTACTAGCATTCAGTACAGTATCTAGTATATGTTCAGTACAGTCTATTGAGTGCCATTAAATCCAGTGCAGGATTGTGTCATTGTGATTCAGGCAACAAAACATGCAACCAGAGGCCCATTTTAGTAATGTATAATGTTGAAGTTGAACTCTGAGAAGAACTTCATGCTCTTCTGGTTTTAATCAGCCAAACTTGGTCCCTCATAGCAACAAAGCAGACTTCACCAAACAACATTTCACCTCAGCATGCTTCCCTGCACTGCGTGACAGCCCGACAGTTAATGAGAACAAGAGAAATGTTGCCAGGTACATCTAAATCCCACAACTGTTATTCAGTGGTTGTTGTGGTTGGATTAATATAGCAGCCATTCTGGTTAACTTTTATGCCCTTAAGTGTAGTAGTGTCAGAAGCCTCGGTTTGCTTTTGCTTTTACATGATAAGACACCAAGACAATAAGTGAGTAATTATTTTCGTTCCTTGGAACTAAGGGAAAAGGTTGTAAGGGAAAGGTTATGCAGACAGAACAGGGACCCCTTTGAATCCTTCATTAAGCCCTCTCTGTTGTGAACCTTCATGAATGTTGTGAACCTGTGTCTGCAAGTGTGGGTCTTTTGTGTGAAAGCTACTCTGAACCTAAAGCTCTGTAACCCGTGACCCACTCACCCGGATCTAACATAGGTTTGAGGGCCGTGGGTTCAGATGAAGGTGACTTGCCAGAGAAAGCAGCATGGCATCCTGTTTCAAAGACTCCAATAGCCTCCACCTGTTTGCACCCATTTGTGCGGAAGGGCCATTTTCTCCCGCATTGCCACTTGCATTGCATTAAATGTGGTTAATTAGCATAGCTCCCAGGATTTGAAGAACAACAGGAGAGGACTTGCTGTGGATGGAAACTGTAAAATCTTGTTAACAAGTATTTTCTAGGAGGTCGAGTACAAATTATCCAGCATTTGATGTTCGTTCTAACTATGTAACTATGAAGCATCTATCAGAGAATTTTTACAGCTTTTCCCAGACCTAAGTGGTCTTACACATATTTTTGGGGAATTAAGTGTGAATCTATTTTCACACCCAGGTGTGATGCTGGGACCTGATCTAAGGTCTGGGGTTTACTTTGTGTGAGGTCTGGTTTTCAGAGGTAAACGCGATCTACTCCTATGGCCAGGAATCAAGGAACAATATCACTTCAGTTCAGTTATTTCTGTTTCGAATAAACATCTTCTAAGGTCTTTACATTCACCTCCCATTTCTGCCAGACATGATAGAATACTCTGCCAGGAGGGGGACAGCAGAAGCCCGTTCTACTCCGAAGAGTTTGCTGTGGACGCTTGACTGCTGGGGTGGCAGGCGATAGCAATATCTTGCATTCTGTCTCTAGGTTCAGTCCTGGTAGCGGGTTTCGGTCCTGCTTTCCCCAGCCGTCTAGGTTTCATCTCTTTTCCTAAGAATTTTTTCATCCTGCCCTTCCTGGGAAATTACACTACGCCTCACATGTCCAGCAGTGACACGCACTGCACTTGTATTCTCCCTGCTCTCCAACTGCGCCCTCACCTGAGCCACATGAAAGCTTGTTTTTGACCCCCCTTTGGAGTACAGTTCTCTCAACCCACCTTTCCCTACCTGTACCTGTACCTGTACCTAACCAGCCATCATGTTAAACCCTTTGCTTCAGTCCCTGTGGTCCCTTCTTATTTCGATTCCTGCCTCAGTCCCTGTCTCAACTCCTGCCTCTGTTGCCTATCTTGACTCCTGCTTTGGTTCCTGACCCAGGCTTCTGTGGTTCCAGCCTCAGCTCCTGTGGCTGTAGCCCTGGCTTCAGTTTCAGTCCCAGTCCCGGCTCCACTCTCAGTTGCAATCCAAGCTTAAGCTCCAGTTATGGTCCCAACCTGGTGGTTGGGGTTCTAGACTTTTGTCTGGCATTTATTCCATTCTCTGTTCCTGTTGCCAAGCCCTGCTCAGTTTCTGGACTGTGTGTTATCTAGAATTTGAGATATTCTCCCGGTAGGATCATTTTGTATGTAAAATCAGCTCACTGCATTCGCCTCCCATTGCTGCCGCATATAACAGAGTCAAATATTTGATATACAGACTTGAGTGTTTAGGTCAAGTGTGCAAATTCTCTCAGACACATATGTTGCATGAAGAATGTGACGAAATTTTACAGCAAAACACTAAAGAAAGCTCATAATACGTTTGTCTACTGTGCTGACATTTCCAAGCACTGCACCACTGACTATTAAACGAAAACACAGAAATGTAAGGGAAAGAGCCTTACCATGCCATGCCCACATTCAGTTCCATCAGCCAGTGGCATGTGCTGTGTGCGGCAGCCTTTATGATCACCCTCCAAACTGGTGCACCATAACCTCTTGCACTGTTTCTGTGATAGAAACAAAAAAGATTTAATGAAGCAAAAAGCACAGTTTAACTCAAAACTACACCCAAACCTTTTAAAATGTGTGAAGCTAAAATAATGACCTTTGTAGTAATACAGTGTGTAAGTACATAAGAATTAAAAATATGTTATTATGATCACATATACTAAAAAAATGAAAAGCTGTTATTTAAATTACTTAATTTTCCCCTAAAACAACTTGCAATCGATCTGATGTAAATAAAAGCCTCTTGTAGTCGTTTAATTCTGTACAGTAATATTAATATCCATACAACGCACTTTAGATCAGTTTTATTACTTTTAACTGTATCATGTTTTTTACAACCAAAGTGGAAATGGGGTTAGATGCCTATGAAATATATGTTTAAGTTCCTACATATGTCAGTCATTAACAATCCAAGCAATCGTACTCCGGTGCTCATAATACACCATGACAATTCACTGATTACAAGACCTGTAAGTCCCAGGAATCGGTCATGACTGCTATCACCTCACAAAGACAGCAACAAAAATTGCTTTATTATAAAAGATAGAGGCCCTTCTCTATTAAACATAACTATAAACCCCTGCAATCAATGATGTACTGTATAATGTTTATATGAGACCCATATGGATGGTTACTTTATTATAAAATCCACTCAAGGCGTACTTCTTGGAAAGGCTACTTCCATGTATCATAGGAAACATCCTTTACTTTGACCAGAGAGAAGTTCACTACACTGAGTTAAAAACAAAGCTTAAAGTACTAGTGTCTTATATTTTGTGATAATCTCTGGCACAGTTATAATAAACATGTTGAGGTTGAATAAATACATTATCAAGTTGTGTGATTATGTGCTCCACAATATCGTAATAATCCACCACTCACCTTTGCATAAAAATGTCAATTGCCAGTGACATTTTCCTAACAATATCGATTGGAGGTTTGGAGGTTTCCTTGTAGAAATGGCCTCTCTGGATCTCTGTATTGCCACAATATTTGAAGAGTCTGGCATTTCAGTCATGTTTTCAGACATGTCACGGATGTATTAATAGTCTATTTGTTTTGGCAGGTAACCTTTGTGCAAGGAATACTTGCTTAGCCGAAGCTTGGGCAGAGGTAGGCATGGAGAACATGAAAGAGAGGTGAAGCCCTGTCTAATATGCAAATGATATGCCTGGTGTTATTGGCACTACAATATCAAGCTCACATTACTGAAAGTGGTTGAGTCTTGAATATATCAGAATACAGTAGGAATTTTCCCACAATAAGTAACTGAAATAGGCTCTGTGCAATTTTGTATACAACAGTGTTTGTAGTTACCATTGTGCCTTTTAGATTTTCAGTGGCACACATCCTGTTTCCATTTCTATTCTCCTGTTTATATTAAGCTTAATATTTCAAGCAATTTAATGCAATTTTAGGTATGGCCCATTTTTTTGCACAGACGTATATCTGAGTATGCACAAAGTGCCATGCTCCGACAGGATAACTTACCATAAATGGACATACTTGGGAGCCTGGTCCAAATATCAGTTCACATTGCCGATTAGCATTGTAGAGTTGACCTGGAAGCTTGACAGGGAGATCATAGGACCTGCCAACTGGCTCATCCAAAAGACACTCCCCATAGCCAGTACTGGAGGGCAAAACAAAAAAAAGCATCAAATTAATATACTCTACTGTATATGGACAAAAGTGTTGGGACACGCCTCTTAATCAGTGAATTCATGAGTTTCATTCAGTCCCGTTGTCACAGGTGTTTCAATCAAACACCTAGCCATGCAGTCTTCCTTTACAAACATTTTTGAAAGAGTGGGTCATTCTAAAGAGCTCAATGAATTGGAGCATAGTACTGCAACAGGATGCCACCATTGCAACAAGTCAGTTCATGAAATTTCTTCCCTCCTAGATGTTCCACGATTAACTGTCATTATTATTGAAAAGTGGAAGTGTTTAGGAATCACAGCATCTCAGCCACAAAGTGACAGACCATGTCAAATTACAGAGTGGGGTCACTGAGTGCTGAGGTGCATAGTGCATAAAAGTCACTAAAGCTGTGCTGACTCAGTAACTGCAGAGCTCCAAACCTCCATGGTCATGGCTTTTCCATGGTCAAGCAGCTGCATGCAAGCCTTGCATCACCAAGCACGATGTAAAGCGTCAGATGGAGTGGTGTAAAGCATGCCACGACTGAACTCTGGAGCAGTGGACGAAACACTGTGGCGTGACGAAACACTGGCATCTGGCAATCTGTAGGACGAGTCTGGATTTGGTGAATGTCCAGACAATGTTACCTGCCTGAATGCATTGTGCGAACTGTAAAGTTTGGTAGAGGATGGATAATGCTGTGGGGTTGTTTTTCAGAAATTGGCCCATGCCCCTTAGTTCCCCTTAGTTCCTTAGTGAATGGAAATATTAGTTCTTCAACATTTTGGACAATTATGTGCTTCCAAGTTTGTGGGAACAGTTTGGGGAAGGCCCTTTTCTGTTCCAGCATGACTGGTCCCCAGTGCACAAAGCAAAGTCCATAAAGGCATGGTTGGGTGAGTTTGGTATGGAAGAAATTGACTGGCTCACACTGATCCCTGACCTCAACCCCATCAAACACCTTTGGGATAAACTAGAACAGAGATTGTGAGCCAGGCTCTCTCATCCAGCATCAGTGTTTAACCGCACAAATGCTCTTCTGGATTAATGGGCAAAAATTCTCACACACAGTCCAAAGTCTTGAAGAAAGCATTCCCAGAACAGTGAAAGCTGTTATAGCTAGAAATAGGGGACCAACTCCATATTTATACCCGTGGATTTGTATGGTATGTCCTAAAATGTCCTGTAGGTGCAATGAGTCCAAATACTTTGTCCATGTTGTGTATCATTGTGTTAATTTGCATTAGACGATTTTATCCTTAATAGTAGAACTAAATATTTTACATTATAGATTCATTATAGAACATATAAATGTTCATGTCACTTTTTATAGTACTTGCTCCATAATAGACAGTCATGAAAAAATACCCTAGGTAGTTGTGGGTGGTCTGTTTTGTTACTTGCTCTTGGCTTTAAAGACCTTGACTCTGTCAGACCTTCACAATATCACACAGGATAGTTTTAAATAAGAGCTACATCACACTCTCCCAGTACTTCAGTGTTCTAATTCACAATGTGTAAAAATGGAGGGATTTAGAAGCCGATACACATTTGCCAACAAACTAAGTTCACAGTATTCATCCCGCCTGACACCACTCTCTCTAGTGACATAAAGGCTCTCCACCACACCTAACATTTGCACAGGCTGCACAATTACAAAGGATGGTCACAAAAGAACAGCTGTTTAAAACATGGCAAACAACGCACTTTGGTCAACTGCAGGTTGTACACCCTGAATAGGGCATTCAGTAGAGTGTATTCAGTAAAAAACAGTAAACTTTCCCAAAAAGAGCCTGCTCTATGTTCCTATGTAGCTTTGCCAACAGAGAAAATGGAAATGCAGTGCGACAACAGGAGCTTGATGTATAATTAGACATGCTGATGTTGCTCATGCAATTTGTCCACTACAAGGGGGCTAAACACCTGTTTCATCAAGACCCAGCTGATCCCTGAGCCTTATCATTACTGCAGCACATCATCTTGTCACTGCACAGCAGCTCTTTCAGACCCATTGATTCTCAGAGGTATCTTGTTTTCAGCCTGAGGAAAAAAGTACTCATTTGCAGTATGCATGCTTTAGGGAATTCATCTGTTTCCATGAACAGACAGCAAATGGGACAAGTGAGATATCTTGCAGCTTTGTGCCATGAGTATATCACCTACATGAACTCTGTGGATTTCATTAAAATATGCATGGAAACATTATGAAAGTCCTGATTTTCCTTGACCTTATATTAAGGTGTGATGTAAGAATTCTGTTAAGGCTGGGAGCAAGCCAGTGTCCTGTGGCACAGACTCAAAACCTGGTAATAATTAAGATTTCACTATGTTGTTTTATTTAATAAAATGTTTTGAAGTTAGTTTCAGGTAACTAGGATGGGGAGGATGCATTGAATGAGTTCCCGGTTTAAACTTCCAGCACATGTTAATCAAGCGCCTTCTTTCAGACAGCACAACATACATGCGTGCTGAGCTTATTTGTGCAGCATGTGTATTTCAAGTGGTGCTAGTACAAAGAACTGCTGCAGACGCAAGTACTACAGCCAGATAATACATCAAATGGCAATGTAAGCCATGAGCTTTACTTTTGGCAGTACTGTTTTAGCATTAGCAACTCACACAAGAACACACTCCACATAAAAGTTAGACAACACATCCTCAAAACACAGTAAAACACTAACATCACAAACAGCTACCCAATCACATAATTACAAACCAACTTAGAATTTTAATATGGGAAAGAGGGGTAATGACATGAATGTTGCAACATGCTCAGACTAGACCTGCAATTAAATGCTGGATTAATATTGTTTCAGCTTCGACGTTTTTTCCTGGTTTACTTCCATATTTCACACCATGAATTTGTCTTCTTACTTGGACTCTATAAGGAGCTAAATGTATCATAAGTTGAGCAGAAAACAAGTCTCAGTCAGTTCCTTAATTACTGCACATGAATCTGTGTGGCTGCTTAATTATCTTGGTTTATTTCCTGCTTCAGGGGAACTGGCAGAAATGAAATTGCTTCCATAGTAGTACATACAGTGGTATGAAAAACTTTGGGCACCCCTGATAATTTTCATGATTTTTCTTTATAAATCATTGGTTGTCCAGCTCAGCAATTTCAGGTAAATATATCATATAGCAGATGAACACCGTGATATTTGAGAAGTGAAATTAAGTT